>JAMKCH010034648.1:0-16142 GCA_023653785.1 Ophioderma brevispina | reverse complement strand
CCATTAACCACCGACACAAGTCTATATGGGGTGTGTGACACATATTATAAAATCAACATGCACTGATTAAAGGGGCTTCTTGAAACTATAATTACATCTTTGCCTTACTTACTAAAAAAATACCCTCTGTTCAAATAAAGGTTTCACGGTGTTGTAGTCAAAGGTAACATTGAATGCTGACATTAGTGCTTCTTCAGAAGCAAATTTAGACCTAGTTGCTATTTTTACTTCTGCACCTTGGACCCCACCAGGGTTCTCCGGACCCCACCAGGCAGGGCACAAATATAAACGGGGCTAAGGGCGATAAGCCCTCAGTTTTCACAAACTAGCCCTGTGAGAAATTTTGGCCTATGGTAAATGCATACGAGGGCTATTTTTGGCCAGAATTTGCTCAAATAGCCCCCAATGAAGTATTTTGATCCCTTGCCACCAGGGCCTAGGGGGGCCCCTGGAACCCTACCGGTGTAGTTAATCAGCCGGCCAAACCGGTTTAAAGGCATCCCCCCCCCCCAGGTTGGTTCGACCCTTGTCTAAACTACACCACTATGCAACATAGCTCTGTACAATGCACCTTTAACAAGTTTTGTTCTGTGTGTTTTTATTTTAACAGATGATAACAAATACCACACCAAATGGGCAATGAGAAGTGATCAATTTACCAAAAGACAAATAAAGTTATGGCAATCATGACAAAGTACTGCTCAAAAAGGTTGGTCAGCTTTGGTCTCTGCATCACAACCATTCTTGTCAGTGCGTTTATAGCAGAAATCTATACCAAGGGGGGACTCGCCACCAAAACACAACCAATTTTTTTCCACCCCCGCACAATATTGTAGGAGACAAAGCGCTACAAGCGGATAATGCCGATGGATATGTAGGTGGGAGACGGAATCCAGACAATCGAACAGGCCTCAGGTTTGAGGTCTGCGCAGGGGGGGTGTGGACTTGCAAATGATGGAGACTTTGTGGTGCGGGGTGGGACAGCAGAATCAGCGTGGCAAGAAGGGGATGAAAATGCATATCATCTGGAGTAAGAAATGTCATCCCTGATAGACCAAGAGCATATGGCGGGTGCCGAGGAGAGAGATGACATAGGCAAAACCTACCCCGCCCGGCATACCGCGTTCCCCTCTTACCCTGTCACTCCATTTGAATAAAAAAGAGGGAAAAGACGATGAAATCTAATTCCACAATGGTCGATACGAGAAGTATGGGAAAAGGTCACTTGCTGGGTCAAGTATAGGACACAGCGTACTTAGGAGATCCAGGCGTAGGTTGGTCCATTGCTGGAGCATCACTCGGCTGCGCGATGTGCGCAAAACTTATGTCCAAGTTACCAGCTGACGTCATGAAGGATATTGCACCGGAATTTCGAAAGTTTAATATGAGAAGAGCTACAAGGATAAGAACTTAATGGCCAAAACAGTGGGGAGGTTGTGGTCAGTGCATTAAAGAGGGAATGGAATGAGCACGGCTTCGATGGTCATCAACAATTTTGGCGGTTAAAAAGAGCGGAACCAAACGCGTGGGATTTTCATTACACAGCACCCGCAGATTGCACATTCCCTAGGTAACGAAGTCCACTTCTTTGATCGGAACTATTGAAAAGGAGTTGGATACAGGGTCGAATGGGTTGGTTTGAAAGGAAGGAATAGCTGATAGTTTCGAGAAGACACCAAAGTATTTTGTAACTTCAGATTGCTCCTCCACATATGCTTGAAGAGTCTCTCCAAAGAAATCCAAATTCATTACTCAGCGTTAGAGATCCAGTGCAGCGAGCCTGTCAGATTTCCGTATGAGTCGGAACTGAGTCTGAGAAGAGCACGAGAACAAAAGATCGCTTAAGACTTTATAGTAAAGTGGGCTCAAGAAGTCCAGAGAGTGAAGGCAGGAGGTTTGAAGAATTGATGCTGGACAAAAATGGCAATGTCAATGCATCTAATGTTATTTTAGATACGGCAATTAGCCAAACATGTTAAGAAACTGGATCAAGTATTTTCCATGGAACAATTCCATGGTAATAGGATCTAGAACATTGAAAAGGGTGCCTTTCATAAACTCAAGGAGCTAGAACAATTCCTCCATTTGAGACCATACTTGGGAGCAAATGTTTTACTATGACAACAACAAGACACGGGGACCTGCAATGAGTGGCAAGACTAGGCCATGTCTGACTAGAGCACGCCTGCGAGTGTTGCCGAAAGCAAGCCTAGTGATGCCACAATGAAAAAACTATATGTTTTTATAGACATCAATAAGGAATTTATGCAACTTACAGGACAGGATTTCCAATGGACCATTTATGGATTATATCTACTAAACTCACTGTAGCATAGTAGCAAAATTAGGTAATATTGTTTTTTTTTGTTTAATATGTTATTCTGTATTTTTCTTCTTTGCAAGCATCAAGCGCACTGCATTGCTCACTAGCACTGTTCTCTACATTGTATTTTGAATTCAACTTTTTCTAGAGAACCAATATGGAATGCTCAAAGGGAGCTCTATGGGAAGACCGTATCCTATATATTTCCAGGGGGTCTGAGAGGAATTTTATAACATTGGCAGCAGAAACCAACAATGCTTATATAAAAAGTCAAGAGGATACCTCCATCAGGCAAGATGTATATGGGAAAGGAAGTCCGATTTTTTAGATGCCGGAGGAAACCAAAGTTCTCCGAGAAAACTGTGAGGACGAGTATGGATCGGCAACCAAATTCACATGATACAAACACTGGCGCGACCAGGAATCGAACAGAGGTGCATTGGTGAAAGATGGCCGAATCGACCATACACCAACCTAACCCTCCAAATGTTAGTTTTGTGGATACAAAATCAACGACAGTACATATAGATTTCACCATTCTCTGAATATAGAGCAAATCAAATTTGTTTCGTTTATTACATCATACACAACTCATTTCAATAGCTAAAAGAAACTATCAGTGATCATCCGGAAGATTCAAAATATTGAAATTTGCTGATGAAGTAGATGAAAAGCGAAGGATTCGTCTGGAGATGTGAAATAAGTTTTGCACTGAAAATGACAGGAGAGGGAAGAAAAAAACAGTAGGGCTTTAATCAGTCAAGTGGTGAAGTAAGTAGATGGAGAGAAATGCCTCTCAAATATCTATTTTTTCCTTTTTTGGTGCTTTGATTTTACCATAATGTAGGGCATGTTTTTTTTGATTTTTGGATTTAGCTAATCACTGATTAGTGCCTTTAGAAGCTTAACTCCATGACTAGACACTCAATTAAAAACATACAATGAGAATTTGCTAGCCGGCTGTGGATGGCTGGACTAAAGTACACGGCCAATTTCTTCATGGTAGTTAACCACACAGCTACCACCGAGTGAATGATTACCTACCCACCCAGACGCACACTCGCCGGCCAGGATTGTGTTTTGTATTTTTTGCCGCATAGACGGATAGTGTACAAACAGCGGTGTATCCCGTTGTGGAAATAGCTATGGGGTTACACCGGCTCTCAGCATGCGCGCGGTATTTCTCATCGCCGATTTTGTGTTTTACCTATTTTGCATTATTTGAATTTTTTATACATGTGCGGGAATATGGGGGTTTTGATGATTGTCGCCGATTTATTTGAATTTCATAATGATTTCCATTAAAAAAGGTAAATTAAAAACATGCTAACTGAGAACAAGTGTTATTAGCGCAACTCATTTCATGAAAATTCAACCACTGATTCCAATCTCAAAATGAGTGTTGGTAACCGCAGAGTAGCACATGGTAGCGGCGTGTGTGTCTACTCTGGTACTGGTTAACACAACATCCATTCCGTCTCTACACATAGTGGGGCAACCTAAGGGTAGCCATTGGGGGTAGGTTACAGCAGAGTAGCCACCTCATGTATTACCTAAGAACTGTGTTACTTTGTAGGTCTATCTGCAAGCAGCTACTGCCTCGCAATGAGCCCAGTGATTTGTTTTGCCGTAACTGCCGCCGGTTATAGACCATGGTTGTAGCGCCGATAGGTACCATGTGCGTAAAGAAAACGGCCTTGTAGGCTTCTCAGACACCACCTGTATGCTAAAATTACACTTGATTCAGCACGTAATTTTTTTCAGTTCACAATGAGGTGTTACGCCAATGGTTGCCTGGGAGAGATCAGCATTCTAAACCCAGGCAATACAAAATTACACAGGACACATGTCGCTGTTCATTTAGGCTGTCAATCTAATGGTGTTTTTAGAAGCAATTCTCACTAACATAAGCGATTTACAAATGCGTCCTGGTAGTCAAAAATGGATTGGGCATATGGCCAATTGTTGGTGATGCACTGTATTTTGGAAAAAAATCAACCAAAAATTTAACTGATCTCTCTCCGCCCTCCCTTGATTTTTCTCCTTTCTTTAGTAGATTGAGGGTAAGCATTGGCTTTTCGATGACCAGCCTCGATCCGTAGGCCTGCTGCCTTCAAGAGAAAAATAGTCTTGTAAAACTATTGCCTGGATGTCTTTCACAATGTTGACAATAACCATCTTAAATGACTGCTTCAGACGAAGGAGGTCAGTCCTCATTCAATACAGCAACAGCTCCAAATTAAATGAATCAAAATAAGTAATAATAGCAATAATACAGACTGAACCACAAACTGATTCTGGCTATTTTATATTGAAGAGGAGGTATACTCTGGTATAGTGTTCTTCCCACAATGCAATTCTTCCAAAATTCAATTTTTTGCACTGGTTGTCACATGCATTCGTAGTGACAAAAAGTACCTAAATTAACAGAACTTATCCCAATCATGCAATTTAAAGCCACTATCAGTGATTTTTTTCCAAAATCAAAATGCCCATTTCGTCTCTAAATTGCTAGTGTTAGGTCATATCAACACCTTGTATTACTGTTCATTGTGAAAAACCGACACTTAAGCATTTTAAAGTGGTCCTGAAGATGCCATTTACGACTGTTTTTGCGACTAAAAAAAGTCGGATCCAGACTTTTATTAGTAAACAAAGCATAAAAAGTCATCATTTCTTGACAAATATGGCGTGTTAAGATTAGCCGCTTACAGGGGTCTTTACTACAATAATTTCCAACACAACAGTTCAAAAAAATGCACTTTGATGAAAAATAAGGGGCGCTGTTTGTTTACATTTTGAAAAAAATCACTGATAGTGGCTTTAAGTACTTTTTGTCAATATAAATTCATGTGACAACAAGTGCAAAAATTGTATTGGAAGTACTGTGGGAAGAACATTATACTCTTGTTCCATTGTGTGTTGTACTGTGTTTTGCTCTATGTAGATGTGCATGCTGCTGTCAATATGGTACACGTGTGTTCATTGTATGGGTCAATATTCTACTGAGTCGTGGCAGTCCCATCTTGTAGTATTTTACAATGTAAGTCAAAATTAATTAGGAAGATTAGTTTCAAAGATACTTAAACTTGTTTTAAGAATAAGAATGCGTGTGTATTAGATCAGCCGTGTCTTAACCGGTGAATAGAGACCAGCAATAACATGCGTCATTGTCTTTCACTTCAAATAATGGTGTCACTATTTGCTGGTTAAAACTTGTCTGGATCTAAAATAATAGTCGTTATGCCCCTGTGCTTTAGCAGGAGGGAGATTTTGTCAAAGCAAAATCTGAAATACTCTATCCCCCTGCGGCTTTAGCAGAAGGGAGATTTTGTCATGTAGCAAAATTTGTCTCTGTCGGAGTCTGTTTGTCCTTCTGTCTCCACCTGTAACCGCCAGACCTTGACCCGATCTAGATGAAACTTGCGCCACATGACCGTAATAGTGATGTAGAGGAAAAGAAAGAGTATATTGGGCAGAAGTCATGTTTTAACATGACTGTACATGTTTTAACATGACTGTAAAACATGACTGTAAATGTGTAATGCATACATCATTGAATATTTGTACAGTATAGTATAGGATGCCAGGGTCTAAAATGCAACATTTTTCAGGGCCATCTTTGCCATTAAAATTAAATTCCATTCTTATGAAGTTTCGGAGTGCCATTTATGGCAATACCAGTGGCGGCGCCAGACCTCTTTTTCTGGGGGGGGGGGAAACGGGGGGAAAGTGAATTTTTGGGGCAAAAGTGACTTTTTTGGGGGGCAAAGTATCAAATATTTGGAGATTTTTATGTCCCCAAATCGCTGCATTTTTCTCAATATGTCGTGATTTTTGGCCCCAAATCGCTGAATTTTGATAAAAATCCCTCATTTTTCTTTCGACCAGGGGGGGCAAACTAGGGGGCAAGAATAAAAATTGGGGGAAACCCCCATGGCCCCCCCTCGTGGCGCCACCACTGGGCAATACATGTAAATAAGCATAACAAGAAACTTTTGGGCGAAAACCATTGGTTGTCACACTTGGTCGGTTTCAAGGCTGCCGGCATGACTTCATTCATCCTTTGTGTGAACCATTTGGAACAGGCAGTGATGAGCAGCAAATGAATGTACACATTGCAATCCATATGAATTAATCTGCTGTTATAAAGTGCACATTCCGGCTTACTGTATTTTGCGAAACGAAACACCCATTGGATTACATGCTGTATTCTGTTATGCATGTTATGTATGCATAACAGAATAAAGCGTTTAAACCAATGGGCGTTACATTTCGCAAAATAAAGTAAGACTATATTCCTGCCCACTGTCAGCTCTAGGTGATTCAAACAAATTTAAAGAACCAGTAGCAGCACCAGACTTTTTTTCTGGGGAAAAACTGAGGGTGGGCTCCATGCAATTCACTGATTTTTGCTCAAATTTTGTGACTTTTTGACCACAAATTGCTGATTTTAAGGGGAAGAAACAATTTAGGGTGAAATTCCCCCACCCACCTCTGTGCCCCCACTCCCACAGTACCACCACTGCAAAGAAATCTAAACCAACACACAGGCAGTCTTGATACTGACCAGGTCTAACATCTTACCAGTGGCAGATTTAAGAGTCAGTAGTGTCAGCAGCTGCTGACAGGGCCCCTAAAATATTGCTCTCAGGGCCCTCAGAAACCCCCATAGTCGCATAATAAAGTGCGACATTGCGTCGCGAGGGGGCCCACCTTAAGCTGCTGACAGGGCCCTTTCCCTTAAATCCACCACTGCATCTTACAGGTTTGCCCAGATTGCATCACATATATTGAGCTCTGATTCTACACCCAGAGTTTCTTTACTTTCATTTTTGTAACCGTCAAAGTAATGTGCATCGGGTTATAAATGTAACAACTTGAATTGTTGCCAAATTATTAAATTCTGATTGATTTTACATACTTCTTGTTAACCTAAAACTTAATATCTGTTATTATTGCTATGCCTTCACGAACAAATTAAAATGACAAAGTAAGAGCCATGGCAAAGATGGTTATTATAAGATGAAGTTGAAATCCAGCTGAAATCACATCAGGTGCATAGTGTTTTGTATACACTTTTATTTTTGTGGTAGCTTATTTTTGCACATTTCAACATGGAAATAGTAAAAAGATGCAAAATGTATTCATGTACATGTACTGTTAAAATATACCTGTTGTAGATTATGTGAATATTGCAACATTTGATGAAACTTGCACAATTTCAAAAACTATTGCAAATCAAAAAAAAATGTGAAAGTAATGGCTTACAAAATAATGTTTATTTATGTGGCATATTCAGGCGATGGAATTTATGATATCACCAGATAATAACCCCCACACAGTCCCAACAGTGTGAATTATATACTTCATTAATAAATTTAAGATTGTTTATTGGTTGAAACTCTATCACGTGATTAAAAATAGTACCCCTAAGCCACGCCCCCCCGTAAATAGTTCATTTTTCAGAAGTACTATTTACGGTGCTTAATTCGCGTAACTTACTGCGATAGCGTAGCACGTCCGCATTTGTGCGTAGTGGATTGCATGTGGACTACCACATTCATTCACAGAGATGCATTGTTTGATGTGAAATTTATTGAATGAAGATGCAAAAATTATTAATTTTTTCATTGTTTACTGGAAATTTATTAATGAAGTATATAAAACAAATATATACTGACTCTATTCGAGTCTCTGGCTTAAAACTATGGTCCCTCGGTGACTACAATAGTGCTATTTTGCTGAGTGGCTGTGCCCCTAATGTAGTCACCTCAGGACCATAGTTTTAACCAGAGACTCTCATGTCAGTATATATTTGTATAATATGTGTTTTGTAGTGAATGGGAGTAGTACAGTGTATTAACCCCCCGGGCACTACCTGCCAGTCTATTGGTTTCTAAGCTCTATTTTGATTAGTCACTTGGCAGGTGATATCATATAATGAGCATACCACTGTAAGAACGGTGGTATGGTTAACGTAGAGATATAGAAGCATTATTTTGATTGGTTATTCAAAGGGCTATTCTATGTTGTGTCTTGTAATGAGCCAATCAGAGAGTTTGCATCATACATGCATAGGTGTTAGTACCCAAGGGGTTAAGGGTGGGTAATCATTTTGCAATCTCTCACTTTTCTGAAGAGTTACTTAAATGAGTAGCTGATTCCCTTCTGCAAAAATCTATACTGAAGCTGGCATGTCAAGGAATATCAAAAAAGGGCGAAATTTAGATTGTACCATTGACAGGCAAATTCACTATTTTCATGCTTTCTTGAGTGTGACTTTGACCTTGAAAAGAGGTCAACAGTCACTTCCACAGTGTCAGTCATGCACGATCGAGTCCCATGTATCCCAGCATATCAAGCGATGATTGGGGGGGTGCATCTGCTAGTCAGAATCTTGACTAATTATGGTCAGCTTGCACCTGCGGTCTTGGACAGTCTGAGCCACAAAGCGAAGTCCAAGGCGCAAGAAACCAGCCTAACAAAAACCCCAAAAGGCCAATTTTTTTTAAAATGTTATATATAGAACTTTGAAGGGGGTACATATGTAACTCTTGCCAAAACCTCAAGTTCAGGAAAAAAGTTGAGGGTATGTGCTTTACAAATCAAGAAAATGTTTTTTATTTCCCGAGAAGCAAACCCAATTCTAACAAAATACAGCGTTCACAGAATGCATATGCCACCTGCCATCGCTGTTTATGAATAGGGACATACGTCGCCTGAAGTCAGCAACGTGTGGGACATATTGCCCAAAGACTATTGTATCCAAGTATCATGTGTATATGTGGATACACCAATTAATTTTATAATTCTGACCATTTTTGGTCCTCTAATGACTTAGATGACCTTGACCCCATACGCATAGGCGGATTTAGGGGGGGCGCACCCGGTGCTCGTTGGGTAGACACAATTTCTTTTCACTCTGTTTTAAATTCTGAAGAGCAGGAGGGTACTCTTCTTTTGGGTCTACCCGGCGAGCGAAGCGAGCCGGAAAATTTTAAAAGCGATTAGTGACGGGCGCCCCCCCTATTGAGAATTCCTGGATCCGCCCCTGATACGTGAGAAGGGTAACTGTGGGTCACTACCCAAGGAACATTATATGCAAGTGGCATGAAAATGTGTGAATGTATCTGGAAACAGCGGGCAATTATGTGTGGGGTTAACATTTTGACCACAGATACACAGACGCACTTCCAAAGCAATCTCTATGTCCCCTCTTGCAGATGACACAAAAACACGGAAGATGACCATCTCTTTATTTAGAAGGTCAAAATTTCCCTCCAAATTCCAAATTTCTCTCCCAATTTCAAAACTTCCTGGAGCTTGCCAAATTCTACATTCTCTTCTAGGCATGCATGGAGTCATAAGGAATGACACATTCTTGCTTGACTTCAGGGATTTGAGTCAAACTTTATCACGCAGGAAGACGACATATGTATAATAAACATGTCATTGATAACATGAGTCAGTTGGCTGCATGGGTTGCTAGTATAAATGTAAATATACTTGCAGAGGAAAATTGATACTGTAGAGCAAAAATAATGCACTGTTCCCAAATCACATAATCTGCTAATATTGTTATCTTTGTATGGTTATTATTTCATTAGGGATTCCATTGTATGAAACAGAATAAAATATAAAATACTCAGTCATTTCATAATATTTGAAAACAATTCTAAAATTTGGGTTTTTTGGACAAACTTAACAATCTACTTTAATGCTAGTTCAGTTTTTATTTTTAGTTCAGTGCAAGATTTTATTTTGGGGTGCGGGACTTTGAAAAAGCGGATCTTTTTGTAAGAGTAGACCTAACCCCCTTAAAATGGTCTTTTTAAAGACTTTTTGAATATCTCATCACCAAAAATGGACTTTCTTGTCAAAGTTTCTTTAAATTTTTGACCTTTTTATTAAAAAAACAACAAAAAGTAGACCTTTGTGGAAATTGGGTGTGCGACCGCACCCATCGCACCCCCCCCCTGCGTACGGGTCTGTGCGCAATAGTCTAAAAATACTTTTGTAGTCTTCAGTAACACCAAGTCATGCAATTTCTCAGCAAGACTAGTAAACAATCTACTTAACAATTCTAGTTCTGTAGCTTTATATTCACTCTAGAAACACTTTTTATAAGACTTTAGAAACAGATCATGCCTAACAAAGAAGTGGAGCACGAAGACATGATAGTCTTATCCACTTTCCACCTTGTGTGCTTTTGGCACGTAAACACCCCCGCCAGCCCAGTGTTGTTGCCGCCTTTGAATTTGCATACAAACCCACAATTAGGAATTGTTTTCAAAATGACCGTTACATGATGGAATTTCTTTACAAGGAAAAATATTTTAACGTAAGGGCTTAAATTAAAATTGTATGTGCAACTTTTCCAAGCTTGGTTAGGGATTTCACAAATACATTGCAAACTCTCTTGGTGATTGACAGTGAATTGTTCCGCAGTGCAACTCATACATGTTCTATGAGTGATTTACAACTCTTCTTGGTTTTGTAAATTTGCTGCTAAGTTCTTTGAGTTTATGATCTACTTCCTTTCTTATACAGTATCTCTGATTGGCTCATAACATGATATGGCATGATTTAACCTCTGAGTAACCAATCAAAATAGACCTATCTGTACAAAACTTAAAGATTTTCATACCTTCTCTCTGATTGGCTAATTACACCATTTAAAGAGACACTGGCACATTTGGAAAATTGTGCACCCTTAAGATTTTTCAAACTTGATATTTTTGCATGGTTGTAAAGCTTTTATATACAAAAGCCCTCACCTGAAATGATTAAAACCAAATCAGCGTCCTTATGGGTGAACAGAACGATTTTATAATTAATGTCGCTGGTGACATACATTCAGCAGACGACAGAAATGGCGTTTAACACAAGAAAACGCATGCCGTATGCATTTTCCCATGGCATGCACCTTGTTTGACCGATCTGTAACCTTTGTGGTTTTAATATCAATGAGTACGAGGCTATGGTATTCATGTAATGTACACATTTGTTAATTAAAGGGCAAGAGTTCCATATGTAGCCCTTCAAAGTTCTATACATGTAACATTTTTTTATATTTTTGGCCTTAGGGTTAGGGTATTTCTTAGTGTTATGTCATAAATAAAAAATGATTTGTTTCCTGTAGGATTTTAAAAGGGGGTACTACATATGGAACTCTTTCCAATTAAAGTTAGTAAAAACTTAAAAGTTCTCCTGCAAACTACCTGGCTGTCTTTAACCTCTTATTATCACTGTTTTTTGAGTATGTTATTTTTATGTGTAAAATGCATCTCTATTCTTCCAATATCCTAGACTATCATTTGAGGGCAAATTGAAGAAATTTCATATTTTTTTGAAAATGTGCCAGTGCCGCTTTAACCCTATATGGTTAATCAGTCAAATCATCTGGTAGTACTGGGGGATAATCACTGGGGTGTAACAGGGGTCACTTGTCAGAGGGGGCAATTCCCGGTTTTGAGGCAGATTTTCCCGGTTGGAGGTGGTTTAGAGACAAATTTTCCTGGTTGGTGGTAAAAATGTCCCATTGAGCTGGCAAAAAAGGCTGATTTGGCATGATTTTCCAGCCTTTTTTCCTGGTCAAAACTCTCTGAGGGGGCAACCTTCCCCCCTGTTACGCCACTGGCTAATCAGCTCCCCTTGGTCATTCAATATCTCTTCACATTTTCTTGGTTGATATTGGACATTCCTTCTAATGTTCTTCCATTCAAGAGATGTTGCCTGCATGGTACGTTAGGTGCAGCTCTGCCTGAAGCAAGACAAAGCCTGGCTGGAAAAGGGTGCACACCACTGATCTCTATACAATGGATTGGAAACCTGGGCTTCGTAATTGAGGCACTGACGGCCATATTGGTCATCCAAAAAGAGCCCAAGCAGGTGGTTAAGAGCTGGTCATTTATACAAAATTTGTTCCCATTGAAATGTGGATAAGCGACATAACAGACTACAGAATCAAGCCAATTCAGTGTGCTCATTGTATTTGCGCGTATGGGATGGCATGTCTCTAAAACGTGCACCCGGGATACAACTTCTGTTAAACAGTTGTCTCTGGAATGCTATTGTGTTCGGTAGACCAAGATGTCTGCCCGTTGCTCCATTCATCTAACATACATGTCAATTACTGTTGTGTAGCCAATCCATTGTATAGAGATCAGTGGTGCACACGGCTCTCTTAATTTGGTCCCTTTGCAGTTCTGTGAATAGCGATTTGTGAAATTTGCAATGTTGTCTTGTATCTGTTATGTTAGAAAATGCGTAAAAAGGTCTTTTTTCCCAACAGGGGATGTATGTGCGTACATTGATTAGGGGTCATAAACAACAAAATATGGAAAAAAGGGTGTGTTTTTTAAAGGTGCAACAAGAGATTTTAAGTTACCCATATTTTCTGTGACATGTGATGATTTCATATAGATTAGACACTCACTAGATTCCTAGTACCTTTTATTTGGCTACAGAAATAACTTAAAATGAAAACAAAAAGTGATTTGTATATATGTGTATATTTCAATAGAAAACGGGCTAAATTTTGTATTTGCTCCTATAGGAAATTAAAAATTTCACATTTTCTGTACCAAAGAAACAGTTCTCAGCTTAATCCTTTCAGATGGGGATATTTTTGATAAAGAGCTTTACACCAGTGCAAAAATCAGAATGTTCTTATTCTTAGGGACACCTGTTATTTGAAATCTCTCGTTGCACCTTTAACCCAGAAATTGTGATGTACCTGCTCACATTGAGCAGATATCAAAATCATCAAAATATTGTAAATTGGAAGCAAAGCAAAGCAAGATAATAAAGGGTATATTAACAACACAATGCATTGCTTGCTTGTTTAAGGTAGCAAAACAGACAATAATACTTGGTTTGGGTAGCAAAAACGGACAAAATACTTGTTTATGGTATGTTTTTTAGTTGATGGAAATACTTGTTTAGGGTGCATTTTTAAGGCCATGTTTGCACATCATATCCACCTTTGAATACTAGTGGAGAAATCCTGAAAACAACTGACACTGTGACTAAAGATTGTTGTTAAAAGCTCTTAAAGCCACTATCAGTCATTTTTTTTCCAAATTCAAAATGCCCATTTTGTTTCTAAATTGCTAGTGTTAGGTCGTATCAACACTTCATGTTACTTTTCTTTGTGAAAAACAGACATTAAGGCATTTTAAAGCGGTCTTGAAGATGCCATTTACGACTGTTTCTGGGCCTTAAAAAATCAGATCCAGACTTTTATTATAAACTTTTATTATATTATTTTTTATTAGTAAACAAAGCATAAAAATCATCCTGACAAATACGGCGTGTTATGCTTAGCCACTTACAGGGGTCTTTGCTACAACATTTTCCAATACAACAGTGCAAAAAAATGGACTTTGTCGAAAAATAGGGGGTGCGATTTGTTTACATTGTAAAGAAATCTCTGATAGTGGCTTTAAAGAGGTTCCACTCTTAAAAATAAGCAATGAAGTGATGTCCTAACTATGGTGCAACTCTTTCAGGCTGTGTTTTGCAATGGAACTGTGCAACAGCAATGGAGTATCTTTATTTTGCTCTTTTTGCTTCAAATTTGAATTACTTTGTCAAATTGTTGTTACATTATAAGCAACATAGCTGTATGTAGGCGTGTCGTTTAAGATAATGCTGGTTGATAAAATAAATGATTTGCATGGCCAATGTTACTTAGCTAAAGTTTTCTTTTTGAGCAGAAAAAGTGCCAAATTTTCTAAACACGCAACGTTAAAAATGTGGCAGAAATAAAAAGAGGAAAGAACAAACTTTGACTATTTGTCTTGGTATCCAATTTATTATCCCTAGCTGAATGTATTTATTCATGCCAATAAAAAACAGTATCAAAAGTTAAAAGGAAGAATTTTCTACTAAGAGGCCGACTCAGAGATTTCCGAAATATAATTTTTGTGTGTGTATTAATTACAAATAGTCAACTAGAGCTAAAGGTATTCACCTAAAATGCTCAATTCCAAAGTCTGAGATGAATCAAATGTTCCATTTTGATGCAGTAAACATTTATGTATAGTACAGGGTGTCTCAGAAAGAACGTTACCCTCCAGAAACGGCCATTTTTGCTTACTTAAAGTGACAGGAGGAGATTTTTTTAGGATACAAATTTCTCTCAAATTTCACTGGATCGTTTGTAGACCACCTACCGAGAATGTTTCGAAGGTTTATTGGGCAAACAGGTGCAAAAGAAAACCGGAAACCTTGTTTTGAACTTGCCTACTATCGTAATCGTTCCCCATAGAAAATCATGCTTTGACTTTCTGTCGTGCACGACAGAAACTACTAAACCATCATCGTATTACATAAAGACGGCGTATTTGGCTTATTCACTTCAGGTGTGGTTTAATACATTGGTAAGCATTCCAAATATGCAAAAAAAAACGGGGTTCGAGAAAAATTGGGAGCGCTTCTTCCTGGAAATCTCATGTCTCTTTAATCAATTCTTATCCTTGCTTTAGCTTTATATTATGAAAATATGTACTTTTTTAACATTATGGTGAAAACAAAGAAAACTGTGAAAAAATAACTAAACAATGACTATTTCCCTAAAAGTGATGCAAACATACTTTGTCTACGGCTAGCAATAGCAGAGAAACATGTACAGTGTAATTCTTATGGATTGAGCACCAGTAAGTCCTCAGATTTAATTAATTTGTTCACATGTTAGTAATGCCTAAAACGCACCTGAAACATGCACTTAATTTGTTCTTCAGAATGTATGACGTGACCTAATCCATTCACCGGTCCCCCCATCAAATGCAAATATGAATTGGTTTAAAGCGCACTTTCAAATAATGGCATTGGGGCGGACTCCTTACAGGGGCAATTCTACTGAACTTCTCTTGGTTAAGGACCATCGTTCATGTGAATGGGTTTAAAGTTTTCCCTCAAAAATAGGTTCCAAGTTTAGTAAGATGGCCAAACTAAGCGGGGAACTTGAGAAAAAAAATTCTCAAACTTAAAGCCATGGCAGGGAAAGACTCTAAAAAAGGTGCAAGGAGAGAGAGAGAGTTGCGTCGTCAAAAGCAACCAGGACAATTATCCGCAAATAATGCTGCAGTGCCATCATAGAGAAAGAACAATAAACTCTAGAACAGCAATTAACCTTGGAATTTGAGAGATTATTGGCCAGGAGGTCTTACACATTTTTATGTTGGGGATATTTGCATCCATGGTTTCCTCTGCTATGCTAGCCGTGGATGATAACGTAGGTTGCATCATTTTTAGGGAAATGTCATTATTGGTATATTTTTCACCGTTTTTCTTGTTTCACCCTATTTTCGTTCAAAGAAGTACATTATTTTCCTAATATAAAGATTAAAAACAAGGATAAGAATTGATTAAGTAGGCAAAACATGGCCGTTTTGGAGGGGTAAACGTCTTTCTGAGACGCCCTGTAAACAGTACATAGTATTACTGGGTTTAACCAAAAATCCAGATCCAGAAATTCTATAACTAAAGTCGGATTTCTATGAAGGACATTGATTTGAGCTTAGCTTCACACAGTGATTAGTATGCGGACAAGCATAGAATAATGCAAAAAACCATGATTGGTTAGAAAAATGAGGGGGCCATCCTCAGGAAAATCTCTGACACCGCCCTTTAAGCTGTACCACGGGTCAGGTGGGAGCTCCGTATGAAGGTCTCCTGCGGGGGCCCGGAGCGGGCATACATCGGCTGAATAAATCCTGAAACCCACCACAAGCCATTACAACGACTTGTGGATACATGCTTAAGAAGCCTTGTAACAAATTATAAAACAAAAGAATTAACAAGTAGGCAT
>JAMKCH010034647.1:0-23426 GCA_023653785.1 Ophioderma brevispina | reverse complement strand
TCATGTCGTTTTTAGGGATCTCGATTAGGCCCTGAAGAAGCCCTGCGGGCGAAAGCTTGGCAGTACACCGATACCTTAACATCTGTGCTACGTTCACCCCATTCCAAGTTCTTTCGCTATATATATATAGATATATAGTATATATAATATATATATATATACTATATATAGGAATATATATATATATAATAATATATATATACACATAGCACAAAAAGTATTCGGCAGTGTTTTTCGATCAGTAACTGTACCAAAGTCAGGCCCATGTGAAAGTTTTCGAATATAAATCTGTTGCTAGGTCTTGGCTCTTCCATTAAACCTCGCGTGTAAAAAAACGTGCAAAATGGCTGAGATAGGTGCCCGAAAAGACGCAAACCCCCCAAACCAAAAGTTGCAGTTTTTGGATTTTCAATGGTCAATGTGTGTGGTACAACTCAATACTACATGTGTATTGATTTGTACACAGAGGTTCGACTGAATGAGCAGAGGGAAGCCTACTTGCCAATATTGAGTGTGGTCCGCGGTTCGTGTTACAGTACACTGGAATGACCATTGAACATCCCAAAACTGCAACTTTTGGTTTGGGGGGTGGTTTGCGTCTTTCGGGCGTTCCTATCTCAGCCATTTCGCACGCTTTTACAGCCAGGTATTAAATGAAAGAGCAAGACCTAGACAATAATATGTATATGTCGAAAACTTTCAAACTGGTAGGACTTTGGCAAGTACTGATCGAAAAACATGCCGAGTACTTTTGTGCCAGGTGTGTATATTATTCCATTTTCAATCCCTGCTTTGTTTGTCAATTCATGTACGTATGCTGAATTGAAAGAACTTGAAGGTCGCCGCTAGGAGATTTCATGAATTGTTATTGGATATTTCAATTCTACTTCTAGCCCAGGTCCCCAGTTAAAACCTTCAATTCCGAACTATTATAAAAAAAAGGAGCTCGAGTTGTAGGGGCATTCAATATACCTCCAATACTTGCCATCGTTAAAATACAAAACGTAATGGAAATTACCTTTGAAAAATGCGATCCCCCATTCCAGCGTTGCCAATATGTGTCAATATCTGGCCGTTCTCAGGGTCCTCGCTCAGCACTTCCCGCATTAGAGTTCTAAGCGTAACCGAATAATCATGCACCGTTCCTTCTGTTCGTAGATGTGTGTGAGGATCGTAGTCGTAAACACCTTCTTCATGAAGCATTGAATAGGGTTGTTTCCTTCCATTAGCGCATATGGAGACACATAACGTAAACACAATCAGATGCTTTGGGATGTTCTTGCTACCATGAAAAACTCAGGGCAGCATATCGAGTGAATTCAGTGAAGGGCAGGATACAGTAGTTCCAAGGGGGTGTGTAAACGCTCTAAACTTGGTCAGCTTTAAAAAATCATTGCGTTGTATGATAAAATTAGCGGCCACCAAATCACGTACAATTACACTTTGCCGAGTAGGTACGCAGAGCAGAAGACATGTGTATCGCCCATCTGTCAACCCCAACGAAGATGATAAGGGATCTTGTGCATGGTCTGCCAATAAAAAGAGTATCTATTTAAACAAACCAACCAACCAGAAGAGGTAATGAGAAAGGGAGAGGATGAAATTTAAAAAATAAAGCAAGAGGAGAGATAAGAAATGAAGAAATTGAAAATTAAAAAACGTTTTTACAGAACATGATCTTGATGGAGCATGATTGTATTCTTGTAAAGTATCTTCAACTTTACATAATTTTATATTGATTCCTGGGCAATCTTTCAGCCCAGCATATATTTATCCTGCAGCCTCCGGCCCATGAGTTAGTGACAAACATTACAAAGTTTTGTCCATGGAGGATTTAAATGAACTGCAGTATACAAGTAATTGGAAGATTCACATAAAGCTGATGGTTCTGGCAATAAAGAGTGAATTCATACAAGTAGGACCTCTGCAATAAATAATTCGTAAAAAGATCTCTCGTTGAAACCTGATAAGCTGGACAGACCAAGCAAAAATGGAATTCGTTTTTCTATGTTTCTCCATTTAGGCCCTGAAAGCCCTGCTGGCGAAAGCTTGCCAGTACACCGATACCTTAACATCTGTGCTACGTTTCACCCCATTCCATTTCTTTCGCCTCTATCTATATATATACCTATATACAATATACACTAATATATATATATTCTCGTATAATATATATATATATCTAATACTCTATATCTTACGCCTAATCACAAAAAGTATCTCGGCATGTTTTTCGATCAGTACAGTGTACCAAAGTCATGCCATTTTGAAAGTTTTCGAAATATACTCTTTGCTTGCCTAATGTCTTTTTTTTTTTTTGCTCTTTCATTTACACACCTCGCTTTAAAAAAACGTTGCCATAAAGTGGCTGAGATAGAGTGCCCTAAAGACGCCAAGCCCCCCAAACCAAATTTCAGTTTTTGGATTTTTCAATGGTCCTGTGTGTACACTCATCATACATGTGTAGTTGATTTTTACACAGAGGTTGCCGACTGAAGGATCTAGAAAGCCTACTTGCAAGCTTGTTGGTGGTCCGCGTGTTCGTGTCCCCGTACACGGCAATGCCCCATTGACCATCAAACTGCAACTTTGGTTTTGGGGGTTTGCCACGTCTTTCGGGCGTTCTTATCGCACAGGCTTTCCGCACGCTTTTTTACAATCCAGGTAATAAATGAAAGAGCAGACCAGACAAAAATATGGTATTACATTTCGAACACTTCAAATGGTTATGACTTTGGGCAAGTGCTGCTCGAAAACCGCCAGAGAATACTTGTTGGTGCCAGGTGTGTATAAAACAAAATATATCCATTTTTCAACAATCCCCGTGCTTTGTTTTTCATCAAATATTTTTATTATTTCATTTATCTTCCTTTTACATGTATGGCTGAAATTGAAGAAAACTTGAGAAGGTCCGCGCTAGAGTTGCTTTCATGAATTGGTTGATTGGATATTCAATATACTTCTCTCCCATGTCGCCCAGTTAAAACCTCAATTCGAACCTATTATAAAAAAGAGCCTTTCGAGTTTATGGGCATTCAATATACCGTCATACATGCCCATAGTTTATCACACACTTAAAATTAAATGGAAAGTAACCTCTTAAAAATTGGCCTTGAGAGTAAATCTTGCCCCATTTTCCAGCGTTTTTGTTGCAACTAATTGTGTCAATATCTGGCCGCTTCTTCTCTTCTCAGGTCCTCGCTCCATCCTTCGCCATTAGAGTTCTAAGCGTAACGAATAATCATGCCTCGTTGTTTTTTCTTCTGTTCGTAGATTTGTGTGAGATTCGTCGTCGTTCACAACCTTTTCATGAAGAAATGAATAGGGTTGTTTCCTTCCAACACACACGCCATATGGAGACACCTAACGTAAACACATCAGATGCTTTGGTGTTCGTGCTCCCATGAAAACCTCAGGCGCAGCTATTCGAATGAATTGCATGATCTGCAGGATACAGTAGTTCCAAGTGTGTAACCGCCTAAATTGTTCAGTCTTTAAATCATTGTACGTTTTTTATGATAAAATTAGTCAGGCACAAAATCACGTCCAATTACACGTTCCGATGTAGTACTGCCGAGCAAAAAGAAGACATGTGTATCGCCATCTGTCACCAACGCAGATGATAGGGATCTTGTGCTGGTCTGGCAATAAAAGATTATTCTTATTTTAAACAACCAACCAACCAGAATAGGTAATCGAGAAAGGGAGAGATGAAATTAAATACTCAAGTCAAGAGAGATATAAGAATGAAGAATTGAAAATTAAAAAATCGTTTTTACATAACATGATCTTTGATGGATCATGATTGTAGTTTCTGTACTTTTATTCTTGGCAAAATCTTAAACTACGTTTTATTATTTATTCCTGGGCAATCTTTCATCCCAGCATTTATTTATCTCTGCAGGCCTCCGGCCCATTGAGTTTAGTGACACAGTACAAAGTTTTGTCCATGGAGGTACTAAATGAATGCAGTATACAAGAATTTGGCAAGTTTCACATAAAGCTGATTGTTCTGCAATCAAAGAGTGTAATTTCAACAAGTAGGACTCTGCCACAATAATTCGTAAAATATCTCTCGTGGACCTGATTTTAAGTCTTGACAGACCAAGCAAAAATGGATTCGTCTTCCATGAATTCAAAGTACACATTTTGCAAATCCTCTCTGTCTGATTATTACCCCGTTTATTAGCATTCAATCTATATAGCTTATCACCTATCAATGTGAATACAGCGTCCTTTTTGTTCAATAACACTTTTCAAATAGACCTTCCACATCATAATTAGTTTTAATCTCCAATAAAAACGGCGCTTATCTGAATGTGTTTGTGCCCTCCAATTTTGAAGGGACGATCTTTGCACGTTTTTTCAAAGTGCTCAAAAATTGTATGTCATTTTCAACACCTGTTTTAGCAACATAACTGAAACCAAAAGAATTTAAAAATTTTTGAGTCAGCCTTTAAAATGAGACCCAATTTGTTTTCGTTTGTGTTTCATCCAGGCGTTTCAATAAGTATACAATTTATAAGGTAAACGCTGTTGCTCATTTTCTGAATTTTGGAGCCAGTGATATTCATACGCTTAGAACTTTTTCCATAGTGGACAACTTCCCTCATTCCAGCCCTGACATGTGGTTATTGTTGAGTATGACACGCCTAAGACGTTTTTGCAATATTTAGTATGTAAAGTTTCATAGCTTTACAATCACTTCGCAACCAAACTTCGAGCCATATACAGAATGGAAGTAGCCAAGAATCAATAAATACATTTATATCACATCAAGATTATTAATAGTTTGGGTGAATCTTTTGACTTTAAAACCCTTTTCACCTGATTAGCCGAGTATTGATTGCAATTTGACGCATGTGCCTCTTGAACTAATTTTTAACCCGAGATAATTGTAAGAAGGAACTGTGTGTCAATAACTTGATTGTTATAAAACCATCGTTCATTTCTCTTAACACACCCCCCTTGCGAAACACCACGCCTTGGTTTTATCCGTTTTACTCGCGGGTCCCCACATACCTGCAATATTCACCAAGGCATTCAACAAATTTTGTAACTCATAGGGAATCTGCCAATTAATAGGATAATATCATCTGCATTCATCTAAACATGTAAATATCATTTATCATTTGATCCCCCGATATTTTTATTTTAAAGTGAACCGACAGACCATTATAAAAAATGAAAAAAAGCTGAGGAGAAAAATTGCAGCCCTGCCTAAGTCCGAAAAGGCATTCGAAAAATTCTGTACAGCCATGATTTGTCTCCACAAAGGGAATCACTATAGTAATTTTTCAAAATTCAAGAACGGACCATTTTTATGCCAATCTGCCTCAATTTGTACCATAGTTGATCTCTATTTTGAATCAATTGGACTGCCTCTACAACAATCAACAAAGACGCAATATATAATCTTCCTCGTTTTTTCCGCAAATATTTATGAACCACGGTTTGGAGTGTAAACAATAATCAATGGTGCTATTATCCTTACGCACCCAGTTGCATTCGGTACGAGGTTGTTTTCATTTGCCCAGCATCTTCGACGATCTTAAGAGATTGATGTAAATTTACGAACAGAAGTAGTGAATGGCACGATGATTGTTTTGGATCTCTGGCGAACGTTTGGTATAATCGGGACCATAAGGCTTTGTTTCACACAATTCTGGAATCTTGAAGAAAATTACACTTTTTAAAATAATATTTGAGTAATAATGGGGAAAAGAGATCACTACAAGGCTTTGAACATTTCGCCTGGAATCCATCTATGCCAGGACTTTTACCATTTGCAAGTGTGAAATAGCATTAATAACGTTCGTCTTCATATATGAACTATTTAGAGGCGCTACATCCAATATTGCTTGATAAGTAATAGCCAACATCCTGATTTTAATTACACTTGTGCTAAATAATGATTTCATATTTAAACCAATCATCGTACTAAATCAATGGCCCTTGGACTTTTAGATTTACTTTAGACTAAGTTTCCACAAATTCTTGCTTTTTTTTGATCGCTTCCCACGAAATAGATGCCTGATTCTCATGAAACATCCTTTTGCGCTTCAATTGATTTGAAATTGCGCTTTTAAATAAATACTGATCGAGATCAAATTGTGTATTACTATGTCGAAAACAATTTACGCATACTCCTTTCGTGCTATGCACACTTTTCCAGTATGCGACATAGAGCTGAAATTACCTTCGTACTCCCCTTTGTACGACCATTTAGGGGGGGGAATATCGCATTCTGGGTTTGTTTTGCACATTTCAAGAAGTTTTCTTACCAAAATTATTGGTTGACTTGTCCTTGAATGACCTAGACAAAACTTCATCGATTGCATAATCACCCGGTACTGGACAAACATGTTGTATTGTCAGCCTATAAAATCGCTTTTTACGCCGGTTTCTAGCATTAGTGTCCCAAAAAAGTTTATAAGGATCATTATATTCATAACTACATTTAACCATAATTCATCAGTTGTGACCAGATCATAAAATGTACCGCATAAACGTTTTTGAATGTTTGGCGGAAATATACAAACCCAACCAAAATGTTCTTATCCAGTCCAAATATTTCGTCCAGATTACAAATATAATTCCGGACATCTTCATAACACGCTTTACACCATCGACTATAGTATTTTTAATCAGACATGTTACCCCGCCTGAATAAGCGACCCCTTTTCGGAGTGTTGGCTGAATATAAATCACGCTTAAAACTGAACATACAATACAACCTCAGAAATCGTCATAAAGTCATGTTGCGAGCAAAGCTATGATAAATCGGTAGGGGAAAAGAACAAGTAAAAAACAAGAAGGAAAAAAAAACGACACTAGACAGAAGTTACAGGAGTGAGAAATGGAACAAAGAGAGGTAAAAGTCATGTTAGTAGTGTTTAATACAGTCAATAAAATTAGTCACCCTAATTTTAGTCAGTCATTTACATTCCCGCTAGGACAAAAGTTTATTAATATTTGACTTGAACCTGGTCCCTAGCTCGCTGCGGCGTGCTTTTCCTCGTGCTCTTTTTACTATGGGGTCGTATAGGGCTAAAATCATCATGAGATCGCCAGAATGTTCAGCCGGTCCTCGGGAAATGAACTAAGTGTTGGGGCCCTTATAGTAGCATCGCTTACCATTTCTTCTCGTGCTTGCTTGAGTTTTTCTCCTGCGTTTTCTTCGTGTCAATCTTTAAGCGACTTTAATTCCGTACCGTCTCAGGCATCCCGAGAACTCAGGACGAGCATTTTGCCTCCCTGCGAAACTAGCTATTAGATGGTCGCGTCCGTCCCGGTCTAGCTCCATCACCACCAAGCGATGCGCACGTAAACATCACGATCATCCCAATTTCTGGTTACGTATTTTCTCTAGATGTTAGCACTTCTCTTTAACATTTTCTCCTTTGAGTCGGGGATATGAATAACTTTTAACAGTGTCGTCTCTTGAAAAGCCTTCTACTCGATCACACTCATTTTAAGGGTTCATATACTCTTTAAGTTCGTTAATAACTCCGCGTCTCGTCTCCTTTCGCTTTTAGGTGTTTAAACTTCGCTCAGTTTTTCCAAATGCTAGTACTTTTTTTGCTCGTTTTTCATGGTTTCACAGTCCTTTTCAACGCGTGCATGTTTAATAGCGAGTGCAGTCATATCAGTTTGCATCTTTGATGTGAAGAAAGTCCTTTAATTTCCGTAGTTAATTTCTTTCCAAGAATCTTCTATCGACTTCAGAATTTCTTCATTACTTGGCTGGATTCATCAATTCTGCAGCCTGGAGTAATATAGTCGAACATAGGGTGATTACATCGAAAAAAACGACTCGAGTTCGTAGTTGGCGAACACGGACGTGGTTCACGTTTTGTTCGGTGATGCCGGGGTGAATATCTAGGTGTTGACATCACGCATCATCGGTCGTCGGTACCCATACATAGGTAAACTGGCGGGTGTGAATCGATATTATCCACAGTTTATAGTAGTTTGACCCAAAAGCGTTATATTCAGTCCATCACACCGGAAACAAGGGCTAGAACTGGAGAATGATGCAGCGACTTGTGGAGCGTATTCACTTACTGATAGCGATGATAGGGTGCACGCTGTCACTCGTCCACCTCCCATCACGATGTGAATAACAATAGAGCATAAAACAAGTCTCCAGCACATATCGGTATAAAAATCCGTTTTTCCACCCGTCATTGTAAGGTCCGGGAACGCTAATACAGCGCCAAGACTGCGGTTGTTGGTGCGTGCCAACTATATATCGCCAAGTTGGTGTATATCACACCCCATTATTGGGCAAATATATGCAAATTTTAGAGCAAACTTTCCGCAGAAAATTTAAAACATGGCTCCCGCCATGCTTGCAACAGCGCCCTCCCTCATGGCAAGCACATTTGCACTTTGGCCTATAAACATGGCGTCCAATGTGGCAGAGAGCAGGAGCTCGGAAGCCCTTCCCAATCATTGCACAGGGCCCTATCAGAAAAGGAGCTGCCCACGCACGGAACCTCCACAGGAGGTGCTTGCAAAACAAGATAATGTTACCATAATAATAATAATAATAATAATAATAATAATAACACATGCTTATATAGCGCATTCCATCTAAAGCGACCCCAATGCGCTGAACAGAAACATATCTTAAACTACATATAATAAATAATACAAAACAAAAATGCACTATGAAAACCCAAAAGACTCTACTGAACTATGTTTTTTAAAGAAACCTTTGAATTCAGTTCAGAGTCTTGGCATCATTTCTGTTATGTGATGGTAATGTGTTCCATAGCTCAGGAGCTGTGAGAGGTAAGCTCTTTGTCGTTAAGTGATGTTTTTTTACACGTTTGCGCTGTAGAGTAATTGCATTATTGGAACGCAAGGTGCGAGCTGGTTTCTTTACTGTAATGAGTTCAGATAATTTATGTTGGTTCTTTGTCCGATTGTTCAGAGACATATGTAAGAATCATGAGTTTGTAAACAATACGTTGTTTGATAGGTAGCCAATGTAAATCCTGCAAAATAGGAGTTATGTGTTCGTGTTTCTTGGTTAAATGTGACGAGGCGAGCAGCAGCATTCTGGATTACCATGGCAATGTAATCGAGCGCTAACAAATTTGATGCTATGCGTTGTTGTACCAGATCCTTGATAATTAAAGATGCATGTAAAGGAATATTATGAACAAACATCCAATGGACAGATATTGAATATATATCAACCATATTAGCAAATTACTGTGTACGATCCACGGGTAGGATTGCCACTTGCGTGAACAGATTTAAGTTATTTTTTACACTTATGATTAACCCCAGGGGGGCCACTTGTATTCAACGGTGGCTATGAGCGTACATGGCTTTCAAAATGCACCCTAAACACGTTTTTCACCGACTTACCAAAAACAAGCTAAAACATACCCAAACAACAAGTATTTTTATCTGTTTATGCATACCCTCAACAAGTACGCAGTGCATTGAATCGTAAATATACCCTTTATTATTATCTTTGCTTTGTTTACTTCCCAAGTTCCGATTACAATATTTTGGATGATTTTGATCCTTGCTAATGAGATATAAATGAAAATTTCAGGGTTAAGGAAAAAAAACATACCCTTTTTTTCCATATTTTGCTGTTTTTGACACCCTAAACGATGTACGCGCGTACATCGCCTGTTGGAAAAAAGACACCCTTTTACGCGTTTTCTTGTTTCACGCATCATTCCACCTTTGAATTACAAGTGCCCCCCCCCCCACAATTTTTTATTTTTACGTGTTATAATAGAAAATGAAAGGCAAAATGGTGCATTATGGAAGGTCTTCATGGTGCTGTTGTAGCAGAGGAATTGACTCATAATGGACTTCCTTTCGCTCCGTAAGTCATATTGATTTTCTCCCCGGCATAAACAGTTTCTATAGGTTCAGAAGCTGGTGGCTCGTATCGGTTTTAAAACAAATTGTCAGATTCTCTACCTCATTGTGTTTCTAATGTCCAAATTTTATTTTACGCTTCATTATAACATTAACAAGTTGGAAACCTTCAACCAATTAGTAATTACTCTCTAATTAGTATGCTGTAATTCAAAGTACCACACACTGGCAAAAAGTATTGAAACATGCAGCAAAAAACAATATATTCAAAAATTGTATTGAAATTGTACAGGAGTTCTTGACTACATATGACGTATTACTATCAAAACGTTATGATTTTCAAAAGATTAGTTCTAATAGTGCGAAAAACCGCTGTATTATTGTCATGATTCCTAAACATGGCGGGTTAAAGGAGCTCTATATCATAACTGGCCGATTGCACACAGAAAAAATACAGCACAGAAACGTCAAAATGGCTGCAAAATAGTCTTTAAAAGAATTATTCAGGTTGTCAGAGTTGGCTGTAAATATATTTAAAAAAATCGGACAATGTGGTTGTATGGACCGGAAATGAGATAATGTCAATATAAGATGAGAGGCACATCCATCGGCGTTGGACTCAGGAAATTTAATGGCAAGAAAGAGGACATGATAACTTCAAGTTAGTTTTTAATCGCACCGCGTGAGGTGTGCTGTTTGGACATGTTTACGGAAAACACGTGATTTGTCATTCGAATTGCATTTCGGGTGTAACCTAATGTCCGAAATTTTTCGAAGGACCAATAATTTATTGACTTTATCTCATTTCGGTCCACCACAACCACTACGATTTTCTCTCGTAAAACTGTAAGTAAAACAACCCGGAAAATAATTTAAACGGATATTTTGAAGCAATTTTGTTTCTGTGCCTGCATTCCTTCTGGGGTTGCAATCGGCAAGTTCTCATTCGCCAGTCGCAGTCAATCAAATTAAAAATCTTTTTCACCCCTTGGATTCTGGGGGAATAAAATGAAACCCCAATAGCCTCGTCAACTGTATATTATTACAATCAGGATTATCCCTTAAAATACACAGGAATACCCCAAATCCAAATCTATACTTTGTAAATTATCAAAATGTGGCCATTGTTTTAGAACTCGGTGCATCAATTTTCTACTAAATTGAATACTTCAATTTAACCAAATTACAATATTAAACAAGTTATTAGCAATTAACAATCCCTTTACCAAGATAGCCACTGTACGATGGCACAAAGGGAACAGACAAAAAATTACCATCACGTCATTCAGATCGGCTATTTTTTATTGAAAATATTATCCTTCCATTACCATAAAGGAAGTCTTCCAATATGCCAAGAGCAGCAGTTTCCGTTATAACCTCATTGTTGTCTTCAATCCACGTAATCAGTAGAGGTAGAATGTTGGCATGTGTGTGGTTTCGTCGGTTCTCGACTTATGCTTGTTGCATGGAATGCGAAATTGTCCATTGTTTCCTACGCTCGTTATTGAGCGTAGTCTCGATTCCAACACCTAGTTTCTGATTTCCTGATGTACAAGTACTGCTCGATGGTAGCAAAAAAGATGTCAAACTTTACAAGATATTTTAGCACCTTTCACACGCGATTCGTCAATTTTCTTCCAGTGCGTTCCATTTTTAATAAAGTGATGTATTGGATTTACTCTGGATTGACAAAAAATACATATTAATATGGCGGTGTAGGGTTAAGAGTACCGTTGTTGCAGAGAAATTACACACTATGATTCTGAACCATTAGCGGAATAAAACATAAACATGTGCTTATTCCGTGAAGGGTTTCAGAAAAAGGGTCAGATGGGTCAAATTACGGAAACTCCTGCATATTATGCTTTGTTGCTCCCTCAATGTGTCCAAACAAACAACGGCACAATTTAAATTACCCACGCTCTAATTCTTGATAAGTCATGTCCCCATTGCCTGGATAACAAATCCTATTTTTAAATTCCACAGAAAATTGTGGTCATAGCCAAGAAGCCAGCGCCTTAAGGAAGAATCAAGACGAAGCGCTGTTGGACAGCTTCTAATTTGCCATACCTATTTGTCCATTTTTCATGGGCGGAGATCCTGTAATCCCCTATTTGCCCAGCAGGGCTACCAATGTAGTTACCCTCCATCTCCCTTTTAAAATTGTAAAGTGGGGCCTGCAGAGCCCCGTAAATATTAAACCCGGTATTTTGGTACTAGAAATATTATTAGGGGTGGTCATGTGTTTAACTTTGTAACACGCTTCTTATGGTAAGAAAAATCCCATTGTATTGCAACCGTTATAGCAATTACGATTGGCTTCTGGGGGGAGTTTCCGTAACCTGACCATGACAACACCTTTTTCTGACACACTTATGAATTGGGAAACCCTTCACGGAATAAAGCACATGTTTATTCCGTAAGGTTTCCAAATTCCTCTATCCACTAACGGGAGGATTCATAAGAAATCAATAATCACATACAAATGGCCTTGACCTTTGGTGAAGGGGGTGGGGGTTACATGTATGCGGACTTATGTTACTACTATATACACATTTATTACAATTAATTAATGTTTCTTTAAAGGCTGGCTCAGAGATTTCCCGATGAGGGCGCACTAATTTTTCAAACAATCGTGATTTTTGCATATCCATAATGCTGTCCATATATACTCACTGTGATTAAATACTAAGCTCAAACCGAAGTCCTCATTTATAAAATCACATCTTTGTTATAAAATCCGGATCCGGAAATTTCGTTATACACGGTATCCCTGGGCACTGTTAGGGTGTGCCTAAATATTAACTGCATTGAAACGAAAACACCGATTCATCTCTAACTTTGGAATTAAGCATTTTAGGTGTGTATTTTAGTTTAGATGATATTATAATTACATTAAATTAAAAAAAAACTAGATTAAAATCTCGGAATAGGCTTTAAGGTGCGGTGTTCCGTCGTCTTTGGACCCCCCCCCCCCCCCCCTGATTACACGAAGAGTATCGATTTTGATATCAGATGAAAGGCCGTATTTTTATCATGGTCGTCCTGGAAATTGAAGCCCTCAAATCCATTTCATTTTCAAGATTTATAAAAAAAAAAAGTACCGCCATCAATATTAGCACAGTTTTGAATAGGGCCTTGGCCAAACCTGCATTATTTCGTTTACCATCAAAACCGCAATGTGTTCCACGTATGGTGAGGTGTATGTGCCAAGTGGCCGGGATCTCTATCAAGTAGAGAACAAAATACCCTACATAGGAACAAGCACTTTAATAAAAACATGTGGATCGCAAACCGCTGCCAGATACGGACTCAATCGGATAACACTTCACTGCTCACTTATTAGTGGGTCATTGTGGGCAATCCCGTGAAACGGGGAGGCAGAGCATCATTTCTCTGTGGATTGTCTTCTATGAAGGTTATGAACAAATTTAGCGTCGAGGGAGTGCTCCCGCGAAAGTATGGGGCGAATCCAGGATTGCTTAAAAGGGGTAAACAACGTGTTTTCTTGTTAAACGGATTTAAAAAGGTATAGTGGGTACTACCATAAGGTATGGTTAACGAGGAGTAAGACAAAATTCGTCAAATGTCAAGGTCATCACCAAGGTTAAATCCCCTTAAATATTGCACTGATTTCTTTAAAAATGGTCTCAAAGGTTAAAACCTTTCACAGGGATTGCAACAAAAATAGTTGACACTCCCATTTGTATATTTCTTTATGGAGATAAATGGACAAAACAAGGCAAACCCCATTGACCTATATTGATCCTGATTAAAAATATGTTAGACAGTTCCATTTTTTTTGATGCTAGTCTCGGAGGAAAGATGAACAATTTGAGCCCATTTTTGAACGAAATCCGAGCAATATTTAAGATTTTAAAGGCCCATGGCCCGATCGCTATAGCCTCCTCACCAAGACTCCCCAGATTTACGGAAATGGTAAAATTTTGGTATCAGAGGAAGCTGCTATTTTTTTATTTACCCTGTGAAATCTTAGAGCCAAAGGATGTTTGGTTTGGAAAGTTATGAGCGAAAGATGCCCCATTTTGGTCGACCAATATTAATTTACCACAATACTCTATGGGACTTACAAAATCACGTTTTTAGCCCCACATCAAAAGGATTGAATTATCGGCGCAAAACTGTACAGATGGGGTTTGGGTGAAGGCAATTATCAAGATGAAAAACTTCATATCCTTAAATGGGCCATCCCCCTTTAACCTTTCGTGAATGACCTTTGTCATTTGACGATTTTTGTTGTTTGTTATATCCCCAATAACCATAAGTTGTAAGTAGTACAAAACTATACCTTTTTAATCCTTGTAACAAGACGAACACTTTTGGTTACCTTTTTACAGCAGTCCCGCATTTTACATTGTTGGACACCGTATTATGAATTTCCCCCCTCCTGGATCCCGCCCCACTTTCCGAGGGGCACCCCCTCTAAATTTGGTTCATCAACCTTCAGAGAAAGACAAATCCACCTAGAAATGATGCTCTGCTCTATACGGTCACGGAATTGCCCCCAAATGACCCAACTATACAGTGGCAAAACAATCATCGGCGTGGAAACATATGAACTGGTACTGTAAAGAAAGACAAATGCCTCAACGTAATGCTGTCAAAGGTTGCCACTCATTGTCCATCAAGCTTTATGACAGTAATGTAAATAGACATTGTTCAGGGATTTATATCCCTTAAATCCCTAAAAGCCATTTTTGACACTTTTCAAAAAAATCACGAGGCAGATCCTGCCTTGTGTTTATGGGAAAGTGCTCCTAGATCTAACAACAAAATACCGCTACCTCTACTTTTTGCGTGGGGAGCGGGAGGGGGGGAGGAAGTGGTGGCGGAGGACAGAAAGGAGATACAAGGGGGTTGGTAAGTAAAAAAAACCTTACCCCTAATGTGTCCGCCAATTCGAGTCTTAAGTAAAGTAACATATATCTAAAAATATGTTGTATATCTGAAAGCATAGTTCACTATCTTTAATTGCTACAAAGATCAATCAAATCGGTTAGGAATAGCCGCGCTCAGCGTTTGAAATCTTAATGAATCAAGTCGACGGTTTACGCGCTCTGTCCACAGATTCACATTAAAAATATTAATGTTCAGCAAAGCAAAAATCAGTGGTCAGAAGAAACCGGCTTATTTATTGACTGCAGGGCAGTTAAAGTCGCGCAAGATAGATAGAAGATTTACATTTAAACTGGTACCGATTTGAACACAGTATCGCCTTGAAGACAGCTGAAATTCAAGACGCTACAGCTGCAAGATTAACTTTAAGGTGTCGTATGCTACCAAACACCCACACAGAAGGTGGGAAGCGGCACCAAAGTTGATTGTGGATGTCAGACTGAAGTTGCTCTGTAGCAAAAATTGAAATTATTGGCAAATCTTCTCACGAAAATACTCCCAGTAGAAGCCATGGGAGGATTGAAATTCTCCTCAAGGATGTCTTTCTTGTGTTTCAACACCATCGTCCCCGTGATCCACTGTCTACTGAAAAACACTCAGGGCTAGCTCAGGGCTAATAAAAGATTTACCAAACCATACACAAATATCAATTTTTGAAAATCTTGAGAAAGGGAAGCACTATTTCAAATCGTACCGTTCTACAGTGTTAACCTAAACCACCCCTGTGTGCATATTAAAAAAAACAGTCACATACAACTTATCCTCAACATGCAGGGGGGGTCGGTAGGCAGTGGGTGTTCCCTTGCTTCGCACCACTGGGGTCCCAGGTTAGACCAGGGGGGAGAAGGTCGGATTTATTTGGCACCTCGGAAAATTAGCACTCTATAGATGATGTGACATTTGTATATGTTGTATGGCGCCCATGTTGGGTAAGAAGAGAAATGGCAGGCAAAAAGCCAACCTGATATTTGCATGGGGAAATTATGTTTGTGCTGTTAACTTTTGTTTCGAATTAAATAATACTAAATTTTTATCAAGCCTAATAAGCTACTGATACCAGTGACATTTGTGACCAATTAGATCAGGAAAGATTCTGCAAGAATTTATAAAACGATTTTGTGGGTCTCACAAGGAAAAACTTACTGTAATTATTTTGCCTGCCAGAAAACAACAGAGGGCGTCCTGAATGTCAACAAGTGACGTCATAGGTCACATCATCTATATAAATGCCCCAGTAAACTGTATATATATTCTAGTGGGGTTTAAAGGGCTATTGATTTTTCATTTGCTGTCATAACTTCGAAAACTGGTTTACTGAAAAGGCCACACCCATAATAAAAACAAATCTTTTCTTTTTTTTTTTTTTTTTTTTTTAAAAAAAAATGCGATCAACTAGGACAAATCAGGTCTTGGAAAGGAAATTTGAGCAAAAAATGTGGTGGATATGAGCCATGTCTGTCAATACGTCGGGGGTATACGTGTGTTGCATGAGGCGCCGTAGTAGTCTGTTGTGCGTTTGTATTACGTTAGTGCTCGGACTCGTGAGTAAATAGGCGTTGGTAGGACCCTATTTTTTTTTCCCCATATACTAAGAATGAGACTAAATTTGAATAAATAACGTTCTCAGCAGTCTAGGGATTTTTGAAAATGGCCGCGAAAAGTGAATTTTCAAATGATTTTGATCAAAATTTCTTCTTCGAACTAAAAGTTCGCAGAACAAATTGCTTTAATGATGTCTTTTTGCCCTAGGTAAAAACTGAATGAATTCATCAAGCGGTTTTGACGAATCAATCAGGCATATTAATGCCGATTTAGAGATTTTTTCATATAGCTCCACACGACCTGGCAATCTCCAAAATCCCAACTCTAGTATCGAACATCGGGCCGTCCTTCCCCCCTGGTTCGACCCTGCGATTTCATGACGTTTGGTTTCCAAGTCCATAACCGGCCTCGTAGGCTTTCTCCGGGTACTCCGGTTTCCTCCTGCTTCTAAAACTGGGCTTTCTTTCTCTTCCGGTAATGTTATTGATAATAACTGAATTTAAATAAAGTATCTGCGTGACACGTTTTGATGTGTCGTTAAATACTGATACCTCCTACTATTTGGGTAGACGTTTCATATAGAAGTGCCAAGGATTCAAATGAGGTATTGCCATTGATTCCGTCAAGCGCTAACTGCACACCATCATACAGCGCATGACGGAATCAATTGTAATACCTCATTCGCATCCTTGGGACTTGTATATGAAAACGTCTACCTGTTCAGGAGTGTTATTATTGTTAATCTTCGGCCATGTTTTACGGTAATTCCTGCAATTTAAACAATAATTGGTGCGTAACGTAACGCCGACGCCCGGGGACAGTGGGAGTTTTGTTTCCCCAAACCTCGAACATCGGGCCGGAGTGGGATCCATTGCATTTTCCGTCCCGACTTGTTGAAGTAATTAGCAACTAATTTTGGTCTAAATTTGGCACAAATTAGTGTAAATTGGGCTAATTTTCACCAGGACGACTCAGAGGGAGTTTTGTTGCCCTAATGGCTCGATTGCAGCTTGGGTGTGTCCCTGTTTCTCTCTCTAAATTTGCTTAGATGTACAATTGAGGACAAGTTGAATTTTGATTAAAATGTTTAATCTATAAGATTTATATTTCAATGTATTTTGATTTTAAAAGGTCCCTAGTCCGATCGCTAATAGCCTTGTTCCCCAGTGGACCCTAGATTTTACCGGTGTTTTTGCATAGTGACGTAATATATATCGTGCGTATACTCCACTTTAATAAGATATGGAAAAGGTAAATGGTATTACATACTGGCGTATAGTATGTGCGTCATTTTCATAGCAAATGCCATAAGGCCAAAAAAATCAACTTTGTTTCCAGTAGCAAGCCTCAAAACCTACTTATTCTTTTTTAACCATTTTTGGTAAGTATTTTCCCTCAAATGCTTTCAAATCACACAAAATGATAAGTCAAAATAGTTGGAAGCATATTTTACTGCAAAATTATTAGTTTATATCAACAAAAATACCAATTACAAATTTATAATTATTTGTTTTAAAAAATGATTTCTCCAAGGCATTTTTTGTCCAGAAAAAAATTAATTTTCCCATTTTTTTTTTAAAATTGTAGATTTTTGAAATGTTTCAAAAACAAATTCTTAAAACAGCTGTGAAAATGTAAGCAATTTCATTGGCTGATGCCCGGGTTTCAATTCGATATTCTTAAACAGCTGTGAAAATGTGACCAATTTCATTGGCTGATGCCCAGGTTCAATTCGTCAATTGAACCCAGGTATACTTCGTTCGGTCTCGAGTTTGGGGGTGACGTCATGACGCTACTTTGCATTCGCTTTGGCGTTTGGATTGCGCCGCCTTGGTTCGCGTGCGTAAATGCTGTGTAATTCCAAGGTCGACACGCGCGTTTCTTGGGTGCAAACCTAACACGCGCAGTGACGTCACCCCCAACTTGAGATCGAACAGAGAGACCAGTTAACATTGTTTACGTTCTGAGTCCGTCACGTGACCCGGAAGTTGCTGCTAGCAGGCAAAACATTAGCGGTCACTGTATACCGCTGTAAGTAGATCGGTTGAGTTGAATTATTATCGTCATAACGCGCTGGGTTGAATTTCACCATAAATATGTGTCTAATTAATTATATTTACTGCCCTGCATATCAACAATGCCATAGAAAAAAAGGACATTTGTTGTTTCCTTGGTTGCGCTAAATTAAAGGACTCCAAAAGGCGAAATTCGACTGCATTTTTACCCCTATTTCATCATTATATCTCAAAAAGCTGTGCTCCAAATTCTACAAATGTAACAGTTTATGAAGAGCATACTATAAGGATTGTAATTCTGCAAGTTCATACATGTAATTAGTGCACAGAAATATAGAGGTTGGTCAAAATGCGCTGATATCAACCTCCCTTGGACACTACATGATAATGTTGACCTTGAAATCTACTAGGCTGAATAATTATTCACAAATGTGTTTAATTCTAATGCTAACATGAACCAAGTGGTTAGCAGACGTGAGCTATAGGTGATGAACACGAAAAAAATAGAACACAAAAAGGCCTTCTCCTCAACTACCACTCAGGACAAGATGATTGGATAGTAGGCCCCTCTACTTACTTTTTGGTATATTTTTTTTCGTGTCGTTCTCATTAACCCCAAGTCTAGGTATAGCTAGGTCTGGTCTTGACCTTGGGTAGGCCTATCACTACATGCCTAGCTTAGGAGTAGGAAGCTAGGCCCAAATATAAAAATAAAATTTACGGGATGTAGTTTTGACGCAATCAGTGAACAAAGACCATGTATTCGGTATATAAAACGATATTGACGGTCTTATATCGGTGCTGAATGCAGTTACGCTCCCTCGTTTGGCCTAGCATACCTATCCTACATATCTTGTAGGCCTAGCCTACCGGTGGCCTACTAGACATGTAGGTCTGGCATACTATTTAGCCTAGCATACCTGGCCACTAATACTCCTCGGGGGGTGATAGTTATTTTTTAGGCCAGGTATGCTATGGCAACTCGGGAGCGAGGTAATCTCCATCATCACCCGCATGACCGTCAATAGTTTGTTAAATATTTAAGACCTGCGATTTTGGAGGTACATAATATGTGGAGAGAAACAATTCTAATCAGGAAACCTGTCAGCATGTCATGTACTTACCCCGCTTTGTTTCTAGGCCTACACATACAGTTGTGCGGTAAGATCGTGTCCGAGACTGTGGAGACACACGCCTTCCCACGCCCCTTCACTGCACTCTTGTCATTTGGCTCCTGCCTCGCGTGAACCAGGGCACGGATGAAATAAAACTGGGAGTTAGGAAACGTGGGAAAGAAGCACTTCTAATACACATAACCCGATACAACTTAATTATTCCGCATCAAAGGATCTGTATGCTTTTAGGGCCTCGTGCGTGAATGGGCTTGGTGTGTGGGATGTGGTAGATATACATGTCGCCGTATAGTGCATCGATGGCAATCAGAGGTTGTTTTGTATCTTTTCCACCATGGCACATAAATCTAACTCATAGGATCGGGTAATTGTTCCTCAGCTTTTGTTTTCCTGTCGCTCCACGTACTCTCTGCGATTGTTTTCAGAAAATCTTTAACATAATTCACATTCAGTTCCATCTTCACCCCCACCCCCCCGCGAATATCTCAATAAAAAGTTCGCGAAACTTCCACACAGAGTCATGCTGAGATTTTACACGCTTGGTCAAACACTGTTTACTATGCTGGGACAGCTGATACCTCGGCATGTTTTGCCTGCGAGGCTTGGGCGCATCGTATTTACAATTGGTGCTGACGTCAGATGTTACTGGTCTATAGTACACCTGCGTATTGGATGTTATTTTTAGGTTGAACGCTCGCGTGACATCCGTGTTTTTTGCTACGTTCGCGCTCGCCTGCGCAACGTTGCGCTCGTTGCGTATGATCGTTGGCGTTGAACGGGTTGTTCGATTGTTATGTCCACTGGGTGGGGCAGTTCCTTCTTGTTGTATTTAAGCCGTAAAGCATCGCGAAATTGGGTTAAAAGATGATCTTAAATGTTAAAGCAGTTTAAGAATGAGAATAAAGGTATGATTTGGGGAACCGGTACTCTCTTACGACGAATTGCAAACCTGTGCGGACACCATTATTTGAGTGAAGAAACTCGGCATGCGACTTGTTCTTCCACTTAAATAATGGTAGCGTCGTTCAGTTCGCGTAAAAGAGGTATCGGTCCCAAAATCATACCTTTATTCTGCTGAATGTCACGTGGCCCTACTGAGTACAAACATTTTTTTGCCTAAAGCACCCGAATCGAAAACTATTTTTTTTATTCTCATAGGGCATCCCAGTAGAATTACAAACGTTGGGACCATGTTGCCCAACATCAAACGCGATGGTGGGCCAACGTCCGACAAGTGACGTCGGGCCAAAGTCATTTTGTCCGTAGTCAACGATGGACATGCGTCGTATTTGACTTGGACCATGTTGGCCAGCATTGGGCCAACGGTATCCCAACCATATAAATACGAATGTTTTGCCTGTATAAAATCACTAATTGAGCTCCATGAATAAAAAAAGAACATTTCCCTATGGTTTTTCAAACACTTAAGGGCGTGGAACCTTGAGTTCTGAGTATCTATTTTGGTGTAACCTTGCAAATATTTTATTATTGTATGTAAAAGTATACATTCTCTAGAAAGAAAATTGCGATGAACCGATGATGGCATCAGATAATGTAAAATTTCCGTATTTTGAGAAAAATACTAAAAAAACACGATTTTGCCCCAAAATTTCAGACAGCATACAAAACAATGTGAATTTTCATGATTTTATGTTATTTTGGAGAAACAAGAAAGATTTGTCTAGGGACGGTTTTTAATTTTTTAAAATGGAAGCTTACTTTTCGAAATATAAGGAAAAATGTCAAAAACGTGTGATTTTACTTTTCTTTCCGAAATTTGAGTATCTAGTGGGAATATCTTTAGTTAGAAAATCGCAAAAATGAAAAATTGAGAAAAACCGTCACTAGAGGGACGATTGACTCTCGTATGGAAAGTTAAACCTTACCTTTTTACTTCGGTATTTTTGGAGTTATCTTGTCTGAAATTTGTCAAATTGCGAAAATTGAACAGTGAGAAAATCCGTGTTTTAGTAAAAAGAAATGACTTTTCACGCCATTTCAAGCTGTCCCTTTCAAATAACTCTTATCTTTGAACTTCAAAATTGAGTTGTTGTGTAAGTGATGAAAAGTACCATCTTTATGGGCACTATTGAATCAAACATATTTTGTCTCTAACTCAAGAAATTAGAAGAAATTGAAATTTCATCTGGTCCAAATTAGCGCTTTGTTTTACATTTTCATACATTTTATTTTCGTTTTTTTCCAAATGCGTTTGCGGCAAAAGTCATTAAAACACGCGACGCTTCATTACGCAGCAAAAACCTCACCGCGCGACGCGATGGTGCGCCTGCGCCTGACTGCGTGAAATGTGCTAATTCCCGCCGTTTAGACTAAGCGGTTTTTGTGACTTTAAATGGTCAAATAGCTGGGGAAAAAAAATACATCTCAGATTGTCTGCAGTGGATAATTTGTTGGTAACTATAGAACACAGTTTTACTGTTTTAAAATGGTTCAAAAATCAAATTCGTGTAAAAACAAAGCACCAAGGATTGACACTAACCCTTAATATACCAGTATAGTTTCATATCTTATTTTAGAGTTAATTATTATATATTCTATTACCTCTGCTGCTCATTATTGAAATCATTATTCTGATTGGTCATTTTACTGCTCATTATTCCGGCAATAATGGGTCGCCAATGCATTTGCTTATTAAATGAAGCTGTTTTTAGGTATAAATAAGAAATAAAGGGGTTTTCAAGTGTCCATGTATGGGCTCATAATGTTTCCTCGGCCAGAAAAACTTTCAAATAATGGGCTCGGGCGGCGCCTCGCCCATTATTTAGTTTTCTGTACCTGCGGACCTGAATAATCGCCCATAAATGACACTGGAACCCCTTTATTTCTAGTAACGAAAATCGCTTACCGGGCGCCTGACACAGATTTGAACCAGTGACCTTTGTATTAGAAGACGCCGAATATCCATGAGCTAATTGTCCTGCTGATTCTCGAAGGTCAATATATAATATAATCAAGTTGTAAAAGCTTCAACAGTATATAAACACACACTAAGTGAGACTAACGACTCATAAAAATGGCGAAATACGTCACAGAGCTCAACAGAGTTGAAAAAACCCCGAAAAAAGCTCGAGGAATCCCTGTATCACGTTGAAAACAAAGTGCACAAATGCGAAAACTATAGTCACTGCAAATCCATAGTTTTATTTTACGCAGCAATGTTGCTAAGCATAGGCCCTATTTTTGCTGAAAGTCTTCCTTTTGGCTAAGGCCTACTATTTCCTTTATGAATTAGCCTAATTAGAATATTTAGCTATTTATAGTCTTGGACAACATATTCGCCACAACGTTGGCCTGCCGACCACAAAACGACCAGTTTCCCGTTTCCCCCCGACCATTTTCCCAACCTCAACATCACCCCCGCGACGTTGGCTTACCCACACCATAAAAAACGACCATTCACTACTTCCCCCCATTTTCCTCACCCCAACAATCGGCCCAACGTTGGCCGGCCCTGCCGACAAAAACGACCAGTTCCCCCACCCTTTTCCCACTTCTCGTCCCCGATCACACGTTGGTTTGCCGACCATCCCACGACCATTTCCCACCGTTTTCCCAACGTCGGCTTGATCTTGGTTTGCCGACCATCAAACGACCATTTTCCCTCCACTTTTCCAACGTCGGCTTGACGTTGGTTTTTCCGACCATCTAACGACCACTTTCCCCCGTTTTCCCCAGACGTCGGTGCGTGACGTTGGTTTGCTGACATCAACGACCATTTTCCTTTCCCACCTGGTTTTCCCAACGTCAGCTTGACGTTGTTTGCCGACCATCTACCGTACCACTTTCCCCCCACCGTTTTCCCAACGTCGGCTGACCGTTGGTTTGCGACCGGACCGTGACTAACGTCGGCCCGACGTCAGTTTGCTATCTGGGATATAGTCTTTGGAGCCATATTTCCATGCACGATGCCACTCCAAGCTGTAAGTTCACCTTTCCATCAAAT
>JAMKCH010034646.1:0-15529 GCA_023653785.1 Ophioderma brevispina | reverse complement strand
AATACGTTATAAGTGAAATTTCAAAAGAGAATATATAATTGGGATAATACTAGTGGAAATATATTTAAAATAGCACAGTAAGGATGTCATATTACTGCTCTACCGTTAAAACTAGTATAGTTTCACCAAAACTGGTCCCATTAGGGCCGGGTATATTTTAACTGAAAATTGGTCCCGTTAGGGGTCACTTTCAAAACCCCTGGAACGAGCATGGTGCCCAACGAAAATCCGAAACGGCCCCTCCCCTGTTAATACGTTCAAATTTAGTCAAACTTTCATCCTTTATCTCTCACACTGGGCAGTCTTGGGCACTAAAGCTGAACGCATAACGATGTACAAACACTGCATATTTAACGAAAACAGCAACAAATACACACCGGAGACAGCCGGAACACGTTGTAATATGCAATATACTTTTACACTTTTACGTGTTCGTATATAGAGTTTTCAAAAAAAATTCTCCAGTAATGATTGCTCGCCGATCATCGGTTGCGGCAGAGGGATTACGATCAAAGGGTCTCTGTTGAATCCCTTCCTTTTGTGCTGGTGAATGGATAACCAGATTAAAATCGGATGGTGGAAGTCATTGTGCTTCCTTCTTATCTCTTTCTTCCATGATTTCATTAAAGGTCCCAGGAAATGAGATGATAAACCTACTCCAAATCTTTATGGGACATTCCATTCCAATAAACAGGGCCAGAAAAAATACTACCAGTGACATCATTAGTGAAACTATTGATTTTCAGTCAGTGTCATGAATAGATTCACACCAGTCACCTGGAATTTTCTATTACTCTCTGAAAAATCAATAATACCACGAACGATGTCATCACCAACCCAAATATTGAATGCTTTCTGTCCCTCCTTGTAGACTTGACACAAACCACATCGATTATATTTGCATTTCCTGGGACCTTTAAGCACAGAATTGATTTTTCTCTGCTATCGGACAACATATTTCAATAGATTTAGCGCGGAATTTTAATTTCCATCTACTGCACATTCCCTCATTCAATGTCAATACCATCGTATTACTAGAGGTGATACGTTGGGTTGAATGTACTATGACCAGATGTTCTCCCACTGAATCTGATACCTGCATTTTTGTGAAAGTTTTAATTGAGTCTGCGTGAAATGTGAAGAGGAAACACAGGTAAGTTCGAGTTTCAACAGGTCATCAGTGTTCCATTTCACTAGTTTGCAGATGCGCGCACTGTCAAACAATGATTACAATCAATCAATCAATCAATTTATTTCCATCTCCAAATCAATATATACATGTAAATATAAGTAGGTACAAAATCTATTACAAAAGAAAAATAAGGATATGAAGGAGATGTGGATACCACATAAACGCAGAGCGTGGTTAGTTGTGGTAACCAAAAAAAAAGGCTATTTCAAAGAGCAACAAGGTCAGAACATATACAAATATACATCATCCCAGAACGTTAAACCCCTCCCTGGAAACCAAATCACTATCATAACCCACCCATTCCCCTACACAAAATAAAGACATACAAACGAATTACAGTAAACACATACTATATTACATACTCCCATATACGCGATAGCCAAAACGAAATGCCATATTTGAAGAATCAAATGGACAATCGGTGAGAAAAAGGTTTGATTTGTAAAAAGCCTCTGATTAAATATGAAAGAGTAGAGGGAATATTTATGAATAATGATTATAATATGAGCTTTTCAGTGCGGTTTGAACTTGAAATATAGAAGACATATTTTTTAGGGAAGGGTTAGTGATTCCAGAGTCAAGAGCACCTTTTGATTGAATATGTTTCTGGCAAGTAGAGTAATTTGGTAGGCTTTACATAAAAGTCATTAGGAGTCGAGTCAATCATGTGAATGTAGTTTTGTTCACAATGACATTAATTGTCATAAAACCACTTGGGTAACAACCCGTACTATATTTAAACCACCAACAGATTAAAGAATGTATTTTGTAAATATCGTTTCCTTTAAGGGGTGTCCCAAGGGTAATAAATAGAGGGTCGGTATGATCTAACCACAGGGAGTTGGTACACGTTCTAAATACGCGTTTTTTGCATAAGAACCCAGCGTATGATCGATGAGTGGTGGTTTTTGTCTTCCCATAATATGGCACAATAGCTGAGATAGGGAAAACAATGTTATTATAAAGGGTGGCGGAGTGTGAGGTTTTGTGGGATATAGGGCGGAATTTTACGATGAAAAAAATACCATTGTTATTTAGAGATTATTTTAACAGACATGGGGAGTATGGGAGTTCCCCAGCTAGATCATCGATCATTAATATGCCTAAAAACTTGGTATTGTGGACGAGGTTTAATTCTTTATTATCAATTTTGATTTTTATTATATATTTTGTTTTAGCTATTTTTTTACGTATTTGTTTCTGAAAATCATGTAAACTCGTTTTTTTATAGTTAAATAGAGTTTATTTAGTTTAAACCAATTAGATATTTGCTAATTCAGATTTAATTGTAGATATTCAAGACCTAATGCATTTTTTCACTGGGAAACGAGTATGGTTGGTATCATCCGCCAAAAAATAATGAATTGAGAAGTTTGTGAGCATAAGGGAGATCATTTATATTAATAGGAAGAGTATTGGACCTAGAATGATCCTTGGGCGGTTACCACATGTTTATAGCAGAAAACGACGACGATTTCTCGTTATACACAACATATTGTTTCCCTGTCGCGAAGTAATTTTGATCCATGTGTTAGCTAACCCGCGGATACCATATTCATTAAGTTTTTTTCTTTATTAGAAAACTAGATTTAATGGTATCAAAGGCTTTTACTCCAAGGTCTAAAAATATACCAGCTATAAAACATAGTTTTATTGTCCATTTCTTCAGTGACTTGACAATTAAAATGTTAGCTTGTTGCAATGTAGGTTTGACCTTTTGGACGGAAAGCCGAACTGGTTGGCCTCGGATATTTTGGTCACGAGAAAAAAGATTACAAATTCTATTGTATGCTTATTTTCGAGGATTTTTTGAAATTGCTGAGGAGAATACAGATATAGGCCATAATTAAGAAAAAGGTATTTTTACAAAATGGCAATCATCGGCCTTTTATAACAATAGGTATTACTCTTGTCGATTTTACACAGCACTAGATGGAACTGTGCCTGTTCTGAAAAGAAATATTAAATATATGAACGAGAACATTACTAACCTCGGGGATAATGGATTTGAGAAGATTGGTACTGATACCATCATACCCAGTGCTGAAACGGTTTTATTTTCAGTTCCATGGTAACGTTTAATACTTTTCTTCCTTATAAGTTGGAAGAAAGAAAGGCACTGCTCTTAGCTAATGGTCATTAATGGGTGAGGTAAAATTGGGATCAGGTTCAGAAAATTTTACTTGCAAGATTAGACCCAATATTTGTAAAGAAATCATTGAATTTGGATGCAATATCGCTGTTTCAGTTATTTTGTCCACCATTAAGTGTCTGGAAAAAGTCAGTAATTTTATCAAATTAGTAATGATAAACTACCTATAGTACTCGAGGTGACTGGTTTTAGCAATCTTTAGACACGTACAATCCCAGGTCATAACTAATCTACGTTCTTGCCACATATATCACTGTATTTTTAATGTGTGCATAAACTAAATTCTTCATAATAAGCTTTTGGGTCATCCTGTTTTTTAATTAAAACAACATGGCGGCCCAAAATACCAATTCTTAGTAAAACAACTCGCTAAAAATGTATTTTATCGTCGTGAAATTCCACACAAAAGTTCTCAATTACCTTTTGACAAAAAGTGGCCGCCACAAACACTCAATACATTGATGGATTACCTTAAGTTTTTCTTCTTAAGGATATTATCGTAATGTAACTGAGCATTGTTAACTAATTGTTGAGTCTACTAACAAGAAAACATTAGGGCTATCATTGTTTTCAAAATGGGGCTTAAAAAAGGAACTCAAATGGCCGCTATTTGCGTTAATTCCAATAATGCATCAATTTAACGGATTGTTGGGGATGTGTCTGCTCTAAATGGTGTATATTACAATTATTTAAAAAGTTTATTACTAAACTAATAATAGCATGGATTCTCTTAAAGACAGCTGGAAAAAATCAAAAATGAGCTACACTTTTATGTAAAATGCACCTTTTTCCTACATTTTTTCAAAAAATTGCACTTTGACGGCATTTGTATTCCCCTTTAAATAGTTGGGTATGTATGGTACACCCCCGTGCATCCCCACAAAACTTTTACCCACACCAACTTTTTGGTGCCTTTTATGGTCCTAAAACACTTTGGATGTTAAAAGTGACAAATACCGATGCTTCAGATATCCAAGATGGCCGCCATTGATGGGCTGCCAAAATTGGTCAAAATTGAAAAAAAAACATATATCGCCTAAGTAATACCAACAAAACCAGAAAACAACATGGTTAGTTATTATGTTTGCAACCCTCCAAATTCATTTTTGGTATCTTGTTTGATCTAATGGCTTCAAATCCAAGATGGCGGCACAAATGGCCCCAATATGGCCACCGAAAGTAGAAATTATGAGAAAAACGCGAAATTAGCCAAACAATTTGATGAAAGAATAAATGAGAAGATCCGGAGTTTTTATTCCTAGAAACTAATTGAACGCAAATTTGTTCTCTTTCAATGCACTCAATTCAAGATGGCCAGCAAAATGGTCTAATTTCAGAGGAAAAGAATGCATTATTGGCTTTGAAAATACTTGTAGTAAATGATAACGTAATCCATATTTAATTGGATTTCCACCGCTTTAAGGCCACACCCACTTCGTATAATGACATACAATTTCAATGGAATACAGGGGACCTTTGACCAAACTGGTTCGATAAGGTCTCCACATCATGGTCCAACCAGGTTCTGTAGGAGGCTGTATAGCCGGATTATGACATATTCTATTGCGGGGGGGGGTGGGGGTACTTCCGTATTTTGCACGCTTGTTGTGAGGACAACTTGGTTGTATAAATAGAAAAAATTACATTTTGTTATAAAAGCTAGAGATATCTCAAATAAAGCAAAATTATAACTATAGACGTTTTATTTAGCGGTTGTCCAGCGCGGTAACACACGCTTTCGTGTAAATAAAAAGCAAATACTACTTGTTAATTAAAATTTCCCGGATGGTTCTCAAAAAAAATAACATATAGGCATTTTCATAGCGATTTCCTGCCACTTACATGTGATTTAGTTGCTGTCATAGTCACCATGATGGAACAATCGATTGTTGTCCACAGAAATGACAGAGGCCCTTGACCAAAACGTAAACATAATGGTGGTGGTGTCACATAGCAAAGGAAAATAATCAGTGGTGCTGGTAAGAGAGAACCTATACATCACATAACCAGTGTAACACCGCAATGCCATCATAGATCACTAGACACAAGAGGCCACCGCCCATCTCTACAATACCGCAAATAATACGAACGATAAGTCATCATAACGTACAAGGGCTCCAATTCACAACGCTCACCTTGATTCCAATCACAACCACACCATTTTCTAAATTTTTCTAGCATCCACGGGCTATATCCCTCATGCAAGCGGAGTTAAACACCAAAACACCCGCAACAGGCTAGTAACTTCTATTATATTTCACTAAGAGCCTCTGACTCAATCAGCTCCAAAGCCAACTCCCTCATATGAGGTGGAATCTGCCTCAAACACAACCCAACCAGATCCAAAATTTCTTGCCGATACTACTGCTATTTTGCTACAAAAACCACCTAGTTGTTCACCCTCGAGTTCTACGCTGACCAGTACTGTGCCAAAGTTGTGCTGTGGTGGTATCACTCCAGCCCACCAGTGTACCCGCCCTGCCTGCCCCTCAATCGCTCTGGGCAAACACCACCAGAAAGAGATCTGCGCTCAGAGGCAAACTCACCTACCCGGAATGGTTTCTAGAACTAGTCTTCTGGACATCTGTGCTAATTTATTCCTATACCATTTTTCGTTTCTAGTTTGGTAAAAAGTTGCTATTTTGCGCGTCTTTATACGAACTGAGATATAGGCCTTCTAAAGTTGGCTGCTCCTTAAAGGGCCGCTATTGCCCGACTTATGTAATTCCTTTGCATTGTAGTATTAATTTTACCCTCGACAGGAAATTAAACAAATGGAAGCAAAAAAAATGTTTAGCATCCGCATGGTAGCCATCAACTAGGATCAAGCCTTTTATTTGTAACCACAAAAATGTGCACATAATGTAAAATCTTGGTAAAACAAAAATAGAATATAGCCAAAGGCTCAGCAGGCAAGGATTTCAAATGTAGCGCGGAAAATAAATGTAAGGGACCGGTTGATAGTGCCCAGATCAAACTTAGGGAAAATCCTAAGGAAAAAGCATAAGAGAATGTGTGAAATACCCCCAAAACCCTGGCGTGATTTACCCAAAGGCAAGCAGCAAAAATAATTAGTGCATTTTAGCAAGTAAATGAAATAAATAATTTTCCTTACTGAGTGAAAATACCCGAAAGCCAAGCAAAAGAGATGTGTGAATACACCCTAACCCTGACGGGATTACGCAAAGGCAAGCAAAAAGAATGAGCAAAAATTAGCCAAGCTGACCCTTAGCAGTGCTAGCCATTTACTCATTTTGCAATCTACTCGAGGATGTTCCGAGCATCTTCACAGGGAGGTTACCGGGGGTCGAGGTTGCATATCTTAATACATTATAGAGAGTTGAATTTTTGCAAAAAAAGCTTATTACGCTTATATATCACAGTAAAGGCTTAGCCAACACAGAATTATATAATAGATAAATTTCATTTGCAAACACCCTGCAACAAATTCCCGGAGAAGTACCGACATAAACTCGCCTGGGAATACCTTGAGATAGTAGTTGCAGTCAATTGGACAGTTAATTCTAATGAAAAATGCGAAAATTGAAAATAATCCAAAATGCTCAAAACAAAAAATATGATATGAATGGACCAAGATATAACTGGCACTAATTTAATCCATAACCTTTAAATTCATAGTTTTTTCACTTAAACTAAATCACCCAACAAGTTACATTTTTTATATTTTTCAAAATGATTATCGGAATCACTCAGGACTAACATCTCAGGATCAGAATGGATAAGACAAAACGTGGGGAGTAGAATTGAACAACAGAGCGCATTTTTGAAATGTGCTCCGAAACACTGGTCTACGCCTCTCATTGAGATGTGTACAGTCAGATTCATCAGGACCTTGGTCATCACAGTTATTGAGCGAGGATGTATGACATCATTATACCTGATTACATAGGCCTTACCTACCTCCTACTCTCTCCTGCATACCGTATGGGCAATATTTTTCAAAATGTCATTTATTAGCTATGCCAGCACCTTTCTTTTTCTCCAAAGAATGCCTAATCCAGAAGAATATCAGACCCTGATAATTCTGGTATGCGGGAGGAGTTCTCTGACGCCTTCAAATTCAAGAATATTACCTCTAAGCTCGCCAATTGATGCCTTAAAAATATCATCCCTAGATGGATATTATGGTGGTAGGGAATTGCCTTCTATACTAATCTTCCAGTCTGTTTCTGGCAAGTTCAGCATTCTGTTTCTTCTGCCACCAGAATAACCATTCCGGTAGGCAGTCCCACCCTGTAACTGAGTGTTATGTTTCCCTGCGGGATCCACGATACTATCTCCCACAACCCAGGTACGCATTTCGCCTAAATGAAGAGAGAACTATAATAGTAAAATATCGTGATGGAGTGAAACTTAAAACCTTAGAATATGCAGTTCAATTTTTTGGAAAACTTCCAAGAGAAAGATTAACATCCGCGAGAGAGCTTCTCGCAACGATTTTTTTAAGAGAGATGCATGAAAATTGAATGTCATCAAAGATTAGAACATAAAACAAGAACGGTATATAAATAAACTTGACACAAGCCACCTTCGATTTTTTATATTTCATTCTTTTTTAAACCAAACATGAAAGAAATTAAATTATCCTTTTGATTAATAAAGGACCCTCAAAACAATACTAAACTTGAAGAATAAAATGAAATTATGAAAACCAGTTGAAAAAATGATTCCATTTCCAAAGGAAGAGAGATACCTACTCAATGCAGATTAATACCTACAAATTGGACACAGACAAGATTTGACTACAAAAATATATTGGTTTGAAGTTGACATAATTTGGCCAATATAAGACCTAAAAGCTGAGGATTTCCATCGACCCCATTTCTTTAATTCTTTCCTCAGAAGCGCCGCCTAATGCGGCAGCTAGGCGGCACCTTTCTAAAGCTATATGCGCTGAATGAGATGGGAGCTACGCCAATTAGTTTTGATAGTACTTTCTCAACATGGAAAGAAATTGGGATGACGTTGTAGTATCACCCCCAAAGTGAATGAAAAGGGGACCTTGCAAAAATGGTCTTACAGACAAAAACTCCTAATAGGGCACACAAAAGATGAAATGAGAGCATCAACTGTTGAAATGGAAGACAACCCCCTTTGGTCGGTCTTGGCGGATCTAATGGTTATTTCCACACATCATTTCTGCGCACTATTACAATTTACATCATATCCTTTGTCAAGACTTGAGGGAAACAAAACACCTGACTTTTTAGGACATGTAAATTCCCCTAACCCTCAACCAAACCCAAAAAAGATGAAAGGATGCTGCCCTGAAGGAGGGTCCCTCTATTGTGAACTACCGACCTATAACGTGCAATCATTGATTTCAAATACTTAGTAATAGGCATTGCCTAGAGTCTGATCTAAAATTAAGCCTTTTGCAACCCTCTCTTAACTGCCTTAACAAAAAACAATCAGGTGGATCAGCCCAATCGTTGGCTTTGTGTGAACAAAGGCCAAGTGCTGAAATTTGAGAGCCTATCGACGAAGGGGCCCAGCCGCTTAATTGACAAAGAGGAAATAAAACTCGATTGGTTTCGAGTTGGCAGGCCAATTTGATTAAGATGATTGATCCCTAAACTTTAAAAAATGTTTCTACACATCTTGAATAAAGTGACCACGGTGTAAGTTCCAAGGAAGCTTTAAGTCAGCGTGGCTTTTCCTTGGTCAAATCCTCCAAGAAAGGATGTGCACCACTGGCATCCGTCTGTAACATCTGGGTCCCACTCCGGACCGCGTCCTACTTGGAAGCGTGAAAGAGCATCCGCTATGTTATTATTCTTTCTTGCCCGGAATATGTTTAGCACAGAAAGCAACATTTGACTTTAAACATTGAAGAATGAAAAAACGGACCAACAGCCACTCCTTTTTGAGACCTTTTGAACATTTGTTTATTGATTATATCTACCGCATCTACCGCTCTTCTTCTCCGCCTAAAGATGACCTTTTTGCCATTTAGTTGATCCCCCCATAAAATACGCACTACAATAGGAAGAACGCTAACCAAGCAATGGAACGATTTTTAACATCATCTGGATCTGGCCATTTTGTGCTGGAACCACTGGCCTTGAAGTAATCTCCCAACACCCCATTCCCCACTAGCATCAGTAACACGTACGTCTCCCCCACCTGACCACATCTGATCTGGTATGATGGTTGACCCATTGAAATGTTGAAGGAAGATTAGCCACATTTTTAAATCTTCAAGCCCCTGGGGATAGATTGATTTTTTGGTCCTGCCGTGTTAATGCTGCAAGTTAATCTATCAATCTGCGCAAAAAGGCCCTCCCTGGAGTTACAGCCTTACAGACAAAGGACAGCAATCTATCACTGACTGCAAGTCCCTCAACAGACTTTGATGAATTTAAAAGCCATTAACTTTATCCAAATGCACCCCAGTTTAATTGAGGGATTGAAAATCATCTAGAAACTGAATGAATTTCCCAGGCCTAGATAAGTAAATTTTGCGAACAGGTCTGACTTATTTTCAGCACTAAGAACTCACCCAAGCGAGGAAGAATTCATCTCATATAGTGATTAATGCTCTCAATTCCCCATCTTTTTTAACACCATCTCAATAAAAGAGAACCTTTTCAAAAAGAAGCAGGTGACAATATACCCCATAGTAGAGCTTTATCTATGGAAAATTGATCCAAAACTTTCATTCCGCAAAAGTAAAATCCCAGGGGGAATAGGTAACCAACCTGAAAGCTGACTCAATGTCTGCTTTAGCCATAGAGCCCCTCTTCCTATCCTCTACAATTTGGACTCGCCACATCAAGCTCGCATACCTTCACATTACACAACGGTGGGTCTAAAACCGTCGTTTATGTACTCACCCTCTGGGTAAGACAAGTGCTGAATAACCTAAATTTTCCCGGCTCAGCCTTTTGGAATGATACCTATTGGTGAAATATTAAGTTTGGTATCGGGCTATGATCAAAAGAACCGGCAAACACAACTATGAACGAATTGCTTTTGCATTTTTCAATGCCCCTTTCAGGATCTTGACACAGAAGGCCATGTTCGGAGCTTCCCCTTGCAATCCTATCACCTAAGAATCGCCAATTTGAACCCAAAAGTAAACCCATCTTTCATAATCAAAGCTGAAGTTGACTGATCTGGATAACTATTCAAGAGAGGAAATGAAAATAAAAGTCCACTTATTGGAGATGGATATTTGGTTCAGGCAAACACAGTTGCATCAAGGGAGCAATTAGAACCTTACTTTTAGTGATATGACTATTGGCAACCTTTGGCACCTTTTTTGCACTTGCCCATGACCTGTTCTCCCATTGCATACAATTTATGGCGTAGGAGCAAAATTTTCGAAAACAACCCCCGCTTGTTGAAATCGAAAACACTGCTTTGATTCCTTGATCTAAACACTTTGATTTTGCTGAGGGCTGTGCGTGAAATTCCCATAAGCTTGTTGGCGAAACCCACCAAAAGGAGTAACTCTAGAATGGAAGGAGCGGTTATTGTTGAAACTTGGTGAACTAAGAGAGTGAAGAAGCAATGTATAAGCCGCATAATTTAACCATCTAAACCAGCCCAAGATCTTTGAGGGTGGCCTTGCTGGCGCATTCTGAACTGCTGATCGTCTACGCGCCCCCCATCCACCAAAACCTAGAGCAGCAGTTCTAATTAGGTTGGCATATTTTAGAAGTTCTTGAGTGCGGTTTGGTGTGTGCCGCCAAAGAAATGGCAACTAAACACTAAAAACGCACTATTCCAAGCATGGATGGATGTTATCAATTGCTTTGGCTTTGCATTTTGTCCAAATGAATCTTGCTCACCTTAGAGAGACATGATTGAGAGTTCCAGTAAAGAAGCGCCCCCAATTTTTTTCGAACCCGAGTTTTTTTGCATAATTTTGAATGCTTTCTCCAATGTATAATTACAACCTGAATGAATAAGCCGAATACGCGTCTTTATGTAATAAGATGATGATTTAGTACTTTTCTGTGTGCACTACCGAAAGTCAGAAGCACGGTGTCCATGTGACATTTACGATAGTCAGCGCAGTTAATGACAAGATTTGTTGTTTTCTTTTGGTACTTGTTTACCCATACACCCTCGAAACGTTCTTGGTAGGTGGTTTACAAGCGATCCAGTGCATTTGAGAGAAATTCGTATTCTCAAAAAACTCCTCCTCTCCATCCTGTCCTTTAATTCAATTATCCAGAACTGAATGGCCTAATCATCATCCGTAGGTTGTTAGAGGAACCACTTTTTTCTAATAGCATTGCAATCCACGTACTCTCCATTGATAAGCGTTGCTTTTAAATTTGAAGAACACTCGCCCCAGAGGACTACAGATTGATGTCAAGCGTAAACCCATGCAGTTGCTGAAACTAGATTGCGCCTGGTATTGTGCATGTTACTGAATCAAAAAAGTAGAATTTGGGATTTGAAGATTATGAAGTTACTAGCACCACGAAGATGAAGAAATGTTGGGCCCATTAGCCGCACTATACATTGTAACAAACCTTTGCCATGATTGAACTAGTTTGGTAAGTAACTCAAGGGTACGAACACCAGTTAAAGGCAAATTCTGATAGGTAACTTGAGACTTGTGCAATCACCCCATTCATAACATATCGACACCCACATTGGTATTGGTATTGTATTAGCGCTCAAGAGGCACTATCAAGAAATGGAAGCCACATTCTGAATAGTACTGGCGAACTTGTGCTAACCCTATTCATACTAGATTGATCAACCAATTGGTATTGTACCCAAGCTACTATGAACATTTTAAGCTACTTCTGAATAGTCTGATAACTTGGAGCAATCACGCCTATTGATAACAGAACGATCACCAAATTATCTTAAAATTACCTGATAACAGACGATCAGATATTGAGGCATGAGTACCACAAGGTCTTGGTTGAATTTACACTTGCTGAGCCTGTTGATGAATGGGTTGTACAAACCTGTTGACGTTGTTGTTGCAGTCAGCACCTGAGGCTGTTGCCTGTTGTTGTGGGTTCCACCCTCGCTCTGTCTTGTTGTTGAGTTGATGCTGAACCTGGGGTATTTGAGAGTCAGCTTGCTGTTGAACGCTGGTTTGGTTCTCCCCTGCAGCGGTGGAAAATTATGTAGATCAAGCAGACCGACTCCATGTTGATGTTGAACCTGTTGGCGAATGGCCAAATGTTCCCAATGTCCCAAAGAATTCTTCAAAGCACGGGCTTTGGGCCCTAGTCTGCCTCCCGGCTTGGTCCCGATGAGATAGCAGAGGAATTCCCTACAACCCGACTCGTCCCTTCTCACCAGTACTCGGCTACTTTGACTTCCTTTTTCGTGCCCTTTCTTCTCCCCCATCTCATCAGCAACGAATATAGAGTCCGAAGAAAGGTAAACGTTTCCAATATATCGAAGTTCTAAGAGAACACTCTAGCGTTTCAAACCAAGCCAAATACACCATGCGTTGATTAATACTAGAAAATATTCCTCGCAATCGTATGTTACAAATATGGAATCACTGATCTGTGTCGTATTTGTCCACACCGGAAAAATAAATTGATCCTTCTTTGATGGCAGTCTGCCATGGTAGTGAAGCAGAATACAAAACGTCCTGCAGACAAAGGTAAAGGCCCCCCTGATTGATAAAACAAAGGTAAGAAACGAGCCACGCGATTGTGATACATGAATGCGGCGTCAGACGCAGTAACAAGCATGACGACGGAGACTCCTAAGGCCACAAAAAATGATGGTAACCATTTTCTACTGTCGGGGCAAAGGTGTTTTCTCATGACGAGCATTCAAAAACGTTATGCAATACTTTTAATCAAGTTTTGGTTTAAAAAAAAGAAAAAGATGCATTAAAATTGGTGTTAATATAGCAGGGTGGAGGAAAATAAGAAATACATAAGAAATGCATCGCAGTACATTAAAGTGACATTATATATTTTAATCTTCATCAATATCATTTTATTCAATAATTAAAGACAAAACTTTCCAACACCAACACATCCTACACCTATAATTATAAAGTTTTGAAATATGTTAATTATCACGGGTTTAAACTACTATTATACATGTAAAGTATAAGACAAATGCTTTCCTGCCAGTTTTTGTGTCAACCGTCCTATATTTTTATCGGCCAGCGAGTGGGATTTTAGTTAGTCAAAAAAGGTATTTCAAAGCTGAGACCTTACCGTACCTTGCTATATAATAGAAATAATTCACTTTTGGTCATGAAAAAAATCACATCAGCAACGGGATAACACCCCTAATTAAAAAAAATGAAGCAGAAGGGGGTTCAAATATGCAACAAGGTCAGTGACTAGCGAGGATTTGTTGGCGATGTTGGAATTTTAATTCAATATATCCTCAGGAATAAGGCAGACTCATGCGTGTAATACAATAGATAAAGTGAGCTGACCCACAACTTCAATACATTTCTCTGTTCCCTCATACGACGCACGAAAAGATAATTATGTTGGGTCCATAGTAAAACCCCACTTGTTCACCACGGAGTGGCCAGCACAATATTAATTAACAACAAGTAATTAAGAATGTTTTCCTATTTCAATATTTATATATTCTGTAATTAATCAATGAATTCTATAAATACAGTTGTCTTATCGCGCCATCACTGCCCACTCTACAACCAATGAGGTATTACACGCAACAACGCCCTACAAAAATATGACATCTTAACACGACACCATTTGTGTTCCATTCAGTTAGGTAGATCGGACCTTTTGGACCTTTAGGTTCTGTTGAATTGCAAGTTTTTATGTTAATTGTATTTCTTATTACCCTGCATGAGGTATAAATTTCGTACAATAATTCCTTGGGAAAAGTGGTTCCCTTGGGCCGGGTCCATGAACGAGTAATATTTTTTATGCGTTCGAGTAGATTGTCGAGTTCGAGTTCGAGTTAGACGTTGCTTTAGAGTCGAGTTGCATTTAGAGATTCGAGTTCGAGTTACTTTAGAGTTCGAGTTAGAGTTCGCAGTTGCTTTTAGAGTTCGAGTTAGACTTGCTTTTAGAGTTCGAGTTCGTCGAAGTTGATTTTAGAGTTCGAGTTGCAATTAGAGTTCGAGTTCGAGTTGTTTAAGAGTTCGAGTTCGAGTTGCTTTATATTTTTATGAGTTGAGTTAGAGTTCGAGTTCGAGTGCTTTAAGACAAACAACAGGAGAAAATAACTTAGGTGATACCTTTTAAACGTAACCACGTACGTCGGTAGGAATAACCCATAATAAACAGGTGTGAGATGACGTCAAGTGCCGGACAGTGTTGGCGTCCCAAATGAACTTGCCTAATGAAGACGTCCCAAAATGTTGATAAGTTGTGTCTTCAAATGAAAATCCAAATTTGAAATTAATCATAATGGGTGGAACTAGTAAAAAAACATTTGGGTGGTAAATATCTTGTCTGTGCCATTTTGTAATAATTCTGAGTGTTTGGGGGAAACTCTGGATTTTAATTTCTAGTACGAGTTCAGTACTAGGCTCTGGGTAGTTTGAAAACATCAAATTTTCGCTGCTCTGTATCTCAAAAAATCAGCCTTCATCATATGAATTGTTCTTTTTGTTGGAGAGCTATGGTCCTAATTTCCCACAAATCAGTTTTTGAAAAACCAGTCGCTTATAGCCGAGAATGAAAACGTTTGGTGAGAGGTTGTTCAGTAGAAGTAGTAGACCCTCTAAGGTTAACACAAAAAAAGATTTACGTTGTGTAGGTTCGAAATATTTACGGTTATGGGTTAAAATATTAATTGATGTTGATTGAAAGTCACAAGGTATTTAAAAACACAATATATTTTAGTTCACAATGAAGCTACAAAAAAGCAAGTTACACAAAACTAATTCATGCTGCTATAGTGTATATTATATGCTAGCTTGTCCATTTTCTTTTTCGGTTAAAACGTGAGGAAGCTGTAATGAAAGAAGCAAAGCTGAGGTGAAACATGAATAAAGTGATTTCAATGCATTTCTTTTTTAAGATAAATCTGTCCGTAATTATTCTGGGAAACTGTTGGACAAAGAAAATGAATCGTGTTAAGGCATAAAAAAAAATATGTTTTTGGCGTAACGAAGAAAAAATTATCAGGGTCGGTCGGTGCGGTGTAAGATTATAAAAAAAAATTTTTTTTAGATCTTCTCAATGTTTTACTCTAAAATGAATACAAGATGCTACTATGTAAAGCTT
>JAMKCH010034645.1:0-26163 GCA_023653785.1 Ophioderma brevispina | reverse complement strand
AGGGCCCGTGACTCCCTTTGCTCTTCCCAGTGAAGTGACTTGAGGGTGCTTTGTGGGTAACGCCGTTTATCTCTACTTTGTCACTGGAAAATAAATTCTGGTGGGAAGATGGGTCCCACCACCGGAAAGACAATCACTAGGGAGGAAGACAATCTATGCCTCTGTGAAGGGCGATACTTCCGGTTGTGTATCACCTGCCCACCATACGACGATATCCACTCGTTCAGATCATATTTTTTTTTTTTTTTGCTTTTTGATCACAGTTATGGTATCTGATCACAGACTGATAGCATGCGATATGGTGACTTATATGAGTGCCGGAGATTTCATCTTCCATAGAAGCTGCTCCAATCTTTATCCGGCAGTTCCTTTAAATTTACGGAGGGTGTAAAACTACAGTGTACTACGATGCTTAATGCTTTAAAAGTATTTTTACAGAGTTTTAAGTCTACATGTTGATAATCTTGTCTAACAGTACAGATTGTTAAGTCTAATCTTGTTTTGGATGATTTTAGAAAGTCTTTGGCCAAGTAATTTTTTCTCCCGTAGTTTCTTAAATATACTGAGGTTTACAAACTGCCATGATACAATATGGATACACTTGCATGTTGGCAGAGTGTCATTGGAGACTGTAGAGTTCTGTTCTTCACGTTTTGCTTTTCGGCATGATAACACCGTATCTTAGTCTAGCATTAGTCTCGTATCATTCCATACTTTGAATTTAAGAGAATGTTTACAAGTATTATGTATAGAAGTCCTAAATTTACTTGGCCACACGTTTCTTATAATTACCCACAAAACGAGACCATCGACATTGAAGGCCCCAATTGTGCATAGTCTTAGTAATTGCAGGTGAACATGTTAATGGCAAAATAAACATAATTTATGAGTGCCTTTCGATTATCCTCGAACCCTAAAAACATAGGTCTCGTCATCTATATGGGCAGGTGTGTGGAATATGGGCCACGATATGACCAAATATGATTTTTGGGCTAATGGCGACCCTAATTTGCATATTCTTTCATCATTGGGACATCTGTTAATTTTTCACAATGTTCCATCTTAATCTTTGACCCTCACACATAGGTCCAGTCACCTTACTTGTTCTCATTTATCAACATATTGGTTGAGATATATCAAAAATTGTATTTGTAAAAAAAAAAAAACCTAATTTGCATATTACGTCATCATGGGGTATCTGGTAATTTTCAAAATGGTTCCCTCTGCGCTTTGATGACCCTCGAAACATATGTCCATTCACCGGCATTTGTGTTATTTAATCACATATTGGCTGAGATATATCGAATTGTATAGTTTCTTAAAATGTGCGATAACTAATTTGCATAAATTAATAAAATGATACTGGGACACTTTTTGCTTTTTTAACAATAGCTAATCGTGACATTGAATTAGAAGTTTATTTCAGGGGGGCACGAACACCCTTCTACCCATAGACTATATTGGCCGCCATCTTGGATTTGAAGCATTATAGCAAAACCAAGAATACCACAAATGATTTGGGAGGGTTGCAAACATAAAACTAACCATTTGATTTGTGGTTTATTTGGTATTGCTTAGCTGATATATGAACTTTTTTTTTTTTCAATTTTGACCAAGTTTGGCAGCCCTCATGGCGGCCATCTTGGATATCTCGAGAGCATCGGAGTTTTTCACTGTTTACATTCCAAAGTGTTGTAAGGACCCAAAAGGCACTTAAAAAAGTTGTATTGTAATTAAAGTTCTGTGGGGTGCACCGGGTGTACTCATACAATACCCTACTACTATGAGTGGAAGTATTTTGTTAGCACACATGCTTCTTTAGTTTAACATTTATTTACCTTGTTTACCCCCTCCCCATCCCCTCCTCTTTCCCCACCAATCAATGTTGAGGCAAACATGAAAGCACTAACCCACACAGGTACCAATATCAGCCAATATTGATTTAGGGGAGCGGGGAAAGGGTCATTATTGACAAGTTGTCCCACCCAACAATTTCGCACAAGACTTGCTTAAGAAAGTAGGGGGGTAACAAGCTCAAGCCCAATTTAATGCAATGGACGTTTTTGACCTTCTGTGCCCCCTACATCGGAAACTTAAGCATTTAAGACAGTTTAAAACTATTCCTTATTTTACCCTATGAACTCCAACAATAATTTTGCAAACCACATTTTATCCAAATAATCGAGCAACTTTAAAATTTGACCCCTGTTACAACTGAAAATTGACCCTTTAATATATTGATTTTTGTGTTTTTAGCCTATAACTCTGAAACTTTAGACTGTACATATTACAAACTATACCTTTTCTGAATCCTTATGGTTAGACACATAACATGGTGTGCTTTTCAACATGATTGGATCAATTTAAAAATTTGACCCCTGTACAAACTTTGTTTTGGCCCCCTCTCCTTAAGGCACCATCTGCGGCACTTAAGAATCATGTTTCAGGGGTCCCTGTCAGTCTGTCATCATATTTAATCACTCAAACCTTTTGTACTTGAGATGTGTTACAAATGTTTGCTAGCTCCCGGGTTATATAGGCAGACCATCTTTTACTGTGCAAGTCCCATGGATGCAAATGAGGTATTACAATTGATTACGTCATGCGCTGTCTGACGTTGTGCAGTAGCGCTTGACGGAATGAATGACAATCCCTCATTTGCATCAATGGGACTTCCATATATATGAAACGTCTACCCAAAAATGGGTAGACGTTTCATATAGAAGTCCATTGATGCAAATGAGGTATTACAATTGATTCCGTCATGCGCTGTATGACGTTGTGCAGTAGTGCTTGACGGAATGAATGGCTATACCTCATTTGCATCAATGGGACTTCTATATGAAACGTCTACCCAAAAATGAGGGTGCTAACGAAAGCAACTGCCATGACTGCGAGTGTTCAGGCGGTGTGCGACATGATTTCTATAGATTCAGTGTTTATGTGTCGGTGTCATACGTGATAATCAAATTTTAACATCTACAAAATTATTGAACTTTTTATTCTATTTAATAGTTACATGAAGATATCTTTGGGCAAATATGCCAAAATATGAAGATATCTTTGGGGCGAATATGCCAAAATAAGAAGTCTGAAATATTTACTATGTCTCACCGTTCATTTACAATGTATTTCGGCACAAAGGGTTCTAACAATTTAATAGGTTAATAAAGCCCGATATTTGCCCATTTCAAATCTAAAATGCCATCCATTGCGCGAGTTCACATTGGTGTGTTAACACCAATTATGTCTTGCTACGCATAGAATTCGACCCTTAAAATTTTGACTTTTCTCCGCTATTTCTGCATATGGGTGTTTTCACAAAGGTATAGGCCTACCTACAAATTCATTGTCAAATTTTGAAGAATGTGGAATACTGATTCACAATTTACGGGTATAGGTAAGGAGAGATAAAAAGTGAAAAATGTGTGTGTGTGTGTGTGTGTGTGTTAGTGACCACCTTTTTTTAAATGTTCACTTTCTTGGGAGAAATTGTAACATTGCAAAGTATGGATTCTAAAAATAGTGGTATGAATAATATTGACTTATTTTTTAAAGTTCTTGTAAAACTAATAGAAGATTACATGGGCCCACCCAAAATTGAAAACATCATCGAGTGTTCCTATTTGCGTAAGAAATTAGAGCTCAGTTCTATTTAACCTAACGGCCATAACATTGTATGTCAAACTTTTTTTAAACTTTAGATGTGAATATTTGTCTAAGTACCCTACAGCTATTGCTCCCTTTTCATCTATGTACTAGCAATGTACACTGCATACTTTTTTTCAGATATAGCCGCAGTTCATTAACGGCCGTAACAGTATATCATATGTTACAACCGTTAACATTTCCCCCATAGACCCCACCACTGCAGGATTATTTTCATAACATAAAGGTAGAAAATTAAAGCCACTATCAGCGACTTTTTTCCAAAATGTAAACAATTCGCGCCCCCTATTTTTTCATCAAAGTCATTTTTTGCATTGTTGCATTGGCTAAGCGTAACACGCCCTAATTGTCAAGAAGGAATGATTTTTATGTTTTGTTTACTATTAAAAGTCGGGATCCGACTTTTAAAAAGTCCAGAAACAGTCGTAAATGGCATTTTCAAGATCGCTTTAAAATGCTTAAGTGTCTGTTTTTCACAGAGAACAGTAATATAAGGTGTTGATATGATAGCAATTAAGAGACAAAATGGACATTTTTAATTTTGAAAAAAATGAGTGATTGTGGCTTTAATAGTTGTTAATAATAATATATCTCTTTAAGAAAAGTTATCAACCTTGAACAAAAAAGTAATCAAGCAAGTACAGGGTGAGTAAAAAAAACTTGACCCTGATTGTGTCCGCCATTTTGAATTTTTAAATAATATATATCTAACCTATGCGGTATCTGCGGAAAGCTTATTTCATTATCTTTAATTTGCTACAAAGATCATTCCAATCGGTTAAGTATAGGCCGAGCTACAGTCTTTCGAATCAATAATCTGCAGTGAATAAATAGCCTGATTTTCTTCTGGACACGGATTTCCTTTGCTGAACGCCGTTCATTTCAATGTGAATCCGTGGACAGAGCAGAAAACCGACTACTTGATTCAAACGACTGTAGCTCGGTCCCGAGCTCGGTCTATACCTAACCGATGTGAATGGTCTTTGCAGTAAATTAAAGATAATGAACCCAGCTTTCAAATTATACCAACTATGTTAGATATATATTACTTAAAAATTCAAAATGGCGGACACCATCAGGGTCAAGTTTTTTTTACTCACCCTGTAGTTTACAAAATGCTGTTTACTCAGCTTAAAATTTGTGACACAATGGTACATTTTAGATACTTTTATTGTGAAAACACAAGAGCTTCTGTGAGATTTTGGCACAAAATTGAGCTCCAGGACCATATGGTTCCGGCTGCATATGGTCCTAGAGCATAAATAATCTGGAAAAATATTCTAAGTCAAATTATGCTCCAGGAGCATATTTGAATATGGTCCTGGAGCATAAATAATCTGGAAAAATATTTAAGTCAATACAAAAATGGTCCAGGAGCATATGGCTAATATGCCCCTGGAGAAATATTCTAAGTGGAGAAATATTCTAAGTCAAATACTGCTCCAGGACCATATTTGCAATATGGTCCTGGAGCATGTGCATTCAAATTTGACTAAGAATATTTCTACAGATTACTTATGCTCCCGGACCATAACGTCCTGGAACATAATTATGGTCGTGGACCATATGGTCCTGGAGCATAATTTAGGGCCAAAATCTCATAGAGGCTATCGAAGAAGCCCGAGCAGACGATGTCTTGCACAAGACAAGCTAAACAATGCTCATCAAATATGCTCGATAGAGGTGAACCAGTAGTGCTGCAGCATGAGGTGAAAAGGGGCCTTAGATTTCTACCAACCAGGGCCGGAATAATAACATTTGCAATCACACCTAAAATCGATCATTGGGTAGTGTAGTTCACTACAATACGTGATGACAAAATTAAAAGTGATTGCAATTCGCATAAACCAACATTTTCCAAAATGGCCGCCATTTTAAAGGTAATCGCGCTACTATAGCGAATTAGTGTGAAAATGTATGTTGTCTGGGTCAAGAAGTTCAATATACAATTGCCAGAATTGTCTGAGTCATGACAATTTACATACAAGGCGATTTTTCAAGATGGCCGACATCTCATCTAAGAAAACCGTATATTTTTTATTATATAACCTATGAAGATGATTTTGGTGTAAAAATAAGTGTTTTCAGGGTCAAGAAGTTCGATAAAACTATTTTCAAAACTGTAAGATGATTATGAAGGTGATTTTTATTTCCATATGTCACTGTTTTCCAGTGACATATGGTTAGTCCATCTAGAAGGATCCTTGTTCTCCCACTGACAGAGCCACCGACCGCGTAGCGCGAGGCTTCGCGCTCGGTGGCTAAGTCACAGGGGGGATGGACACAGGGAGAAACGAGGGTCCTTCTGGATGGACTACATATGGTAGGACATGCCAACGTAACAGCCCAATATTTTTAATACAAGTACCCAAGCGTGTTAGAGTTACTGCAATGTCAGGCTGAATGTGGCAAAGTGATAAAATATATTAACCCAGATGCTTGATAATTAATACCAACTCAAAATCCTCAGTAACTCCTCCTTGGAACTTCGTAACTGTGCTTTAGGGTCCCTATGAACGAAAACCCAAAATATTGAATACAAACAGGTGTACACGTGACCATGGTCATTTAAGTGTGTGAAATTCGCGGCCATTTTGCTCTTGACATATCTGAAAGAAGCAAATAATAGTTTCTATTAAAGTAGTGCAGGCATAAACATCAAAATTTCCATGTAATTCCAAATATATGTTTGGGACGAATACATATAGAGTGGTCAAGGTGTCACATTTTGGGTGTCGCGTTGGTGATCCATGAATAAAATGACTCACGACTCACCTGCCAGTTTTGAGAATATTGCTGTTGAAATCCTTGACCCAAAAAACATACACTTTGTCACCAAAATCGTCATCCTAGGTGCCATATAGTATGAGGTCTAAAGGATTTTTGCCTTTTATATGTTGACCATTTTGGAAAATAGTGACGTATGGAAACTTTTACTTTTACATTCATCTGACAGTTTTGAAAATGGTTTTATTGAACTCCTTGACCCTGAAAATAATTAATTTGATACCACAATTATCTTCCTAGGCTATATTATAAAAGATGTCAGGTGGGTGTCAATAAGATGTCAGCCATCTTGGAAAATATCGGCACATGCAATATTTGATAGTTTGGGAATTGTTTTACTGTACTCCTTTACTAAGAAAAAAAAATAAAACCAAAATTGTTTTCTTCGGTGTTTTGCCTTTAAGATGGCTTCCACTTTGGAAAATGGCGTCGTATGCAAATTGCCACCACTTTTAATTTTGTCATCACCTGTTTTCATTGAGTCCACATCCCTACGATCAATTTTAGCTATGATGACAAATGTTATTATTCCGGCCCCGGTACCCCTCTCCTTAACTGGTTGCTGCTGCAGCACTACAGTGATTATTACTCTTATCAGTCAACGAAATAACAGCGATGTTTAAAGTTTGGCAACCATAAACGGCTTAGTTGTTCTAATATCTCAATTTAAGTGTAAAGTCGACCATGGCAAATGATACAGGTCTGTTTGGCTCATAAAATTTGAACAAGCCGCGCTAAAAAGAACGCTAATTAATAAAATACTAATGATATAAATAGTCGTCGCGCAGAGATCTTATCCTGAATGGAAGTTCTCATAGATTTCCACGCGCTAAGCCGCATTTATTAAATTTCCATCGACATTTGATGGAAATTTGTGTATGTATGTAATGATGTTATGTATGTATGGATGTTGCATGTAATGTATGATGTATGTATTATGTTGTATGTATGTATTTATGTATGTATGTATGTATTATGTAGTATTTCTGTATGCATGTATGTATGTATGTACTTATGTATGTATGCATGTTTATGTATGTGTATGTATGCCTGTATGTATGCATGTATGTATGTATGTAGCCATGTATTATGTATTTAGTAGTATTATGTATGTATAGATGTATGTTATGTATGTATGTATGTATGTAATGTATTTATGTATGTATGTATGATGTATGTAAGTATTATGTATGTATGGTCTTACTGAGATACAGGGAGTATTTTTAAGTATAGAGAGAGACCTTGTGGGAGTATTTTACATTGTGGAGTATTTTTACTAGAGTTAACTATGTCACGAATTGTCCTATAACGGAGTAAACGGTTAAATCTAGTAATGAGGTTTATTCCTGTTTTTAAAAGAGTAGAGAAAAGAGGATTTTTCTAGTTTAGTAACTATATAGGCTCTGCGGCGCAATCCTCTTACGTATGGTTTCTTTCTAACGTACGCGTGGGTCCGTATAACGTACGCATGGTCGTGACAGAACGTACGTATGGATATTTTCTATTATACTTCAATAAACATTTAACTACGGCATGGTATTGGCGAACGTACGCGTGCTTAATTGGCAAACGACGCGTGGTTCTGTCATTACGCGTGCTTAATATAGTCATAACGTACGAGTATAGATAGTCATTTCGTACGCGTAGTATAGTCATAACGAACGCGTGATTCTGTCATACAACGTACGCCGTGGGGGGTGTCAAAAGTACGCGTGGTTGTCATAACGTACGCTTGGTTGTCATAACGTACGCGTGGGTTCCCGTCATACGTACGCATGGTCCTTGACAGAACGTACGTATGGATATTTTTTTTTTTTTTTTCCTATTATACTTCTATGACATCTTAATCGTACGCATGTATTGGCGTACGTACGCGTGGCTTAATTGCATAACTCGCGTGTTCTGTCATACGCGTGCTTAATATAGTCTAGATAAGTACGCGTATAATAAGTCATTTCGTACGCGTAGTATAGTCATAACAACGCGTGTTCTGTCATACGTACGCGTGGTTTGTGTCATAACGTACGCTTGGTTCTGTCATAACGTACGTGTTGTTTACACTGTCATACGTACGCGTGGTTCTGTCACGACGTACGCAATAAAGGGGGTGGGCTGGATGTAACGATTACATAGAGGACGTGAGGTAGCGTAGGTTCCCCTTAGGTTTTCAATAATGAATGAAATGAAAGATGAATGAAACTGGAAGGAAATATTAAAGTTTACGTTATTAAAGTGATTTTTTTTGTTTTGGTTAATTGTGTACAAATTCTATATAGGTTATGGAGTATGGTATTATAAAAAAAAAAACCACCAGTCATATAACATTTTATTTGATTATGGATGGAGGTGCATTAATAGAAGTGCCGCAAGTAGGCCTATACTAATGCATGTCGGGTGATGATACCCATAGGAAAATCGAATAGAAAAGGAAGAAAGTGTTTATCAGCTAAAAATGGTTTTTAGTGTGGGTTAAATTGGGTTGTGATGGAGTAAAACCCTCAATTCATAGAGTGGGGGTTATCCATTCGAGTATGGGGGTGGTAAGTTACCTAAGTATAACAAGACGATATCATTTGCATCCGTAAAAATGTGAAAATACCGTAAGGGAGGTCAGGTTTTTGCAAGGTTTTAATTATTTTACGGAATGTTTGGTGCCAACAAAAAGTTGTGTCGAAAACGCGAAAATTATAAAGTAATTTAATCATGTTAATGTAGGTCATTGCGAGATGTATTCTCAAAACCATCATCAAATAAAATTGAAGTGAATTTTGGTAGTAGAGGCACAATAGTAGAAGTATACCGTAAGTTTTGGCCTACCACTGCCGGGACCAAGTGACTGCGTGTCGGGTATATGATACCATTCTAGATAAGAAATCGATAAAGAGAAGAACGCAAAAAGGTTATCAGCTAATGAGGTTGGTTGGTGTCAGTGTTGTTGGAGTAGGTTGTGACTGGAGTAGAACCCCTCAAACCCTAGAATGGGTTATCCCATTCTAGTATAGGGGTGTGTCATGAAGTGGAAAGGCGTCATGTCAGTTCATTCCGTAAACCGTGTGTGAATACCGTAAAGAGCGGTAGGTTTTGGCGCACGCATTTATGGAAAGTTTGGTGCCAAAAAGTTGTGTTGGAAGTGTGTTGGAAAGCTGAGATTATTAAAGTAACTATTAATATAGATTGATTGGAGCATGGTATTCTAAAAATCACCAGTCAAATAAAATTGAAGTGACAATCACCGCTACCGACTATGGTCGACGTCGAGGGCACCCTTAGTAGAGAGATAGGTGCAATATTTTGGGGGAGGGAATTGTGCACTTGGTGAGAAAAGCATGAAATTTGGCACATTCTAGGCATGTCATAAGAAAGACTTTTAGCTTTAGGGGCATCGCAGATTGTACTCTGATTAAAATGGCGGCCATTTTTCAAAAAATGGCTGCCATTACTTCCTATTTATCCTCTAGATTCGAGTTTGGGGTGATAAATACAGTTGCCTTTCGGCATTCAAGCATGGCATTTGATGCCACATTGGATGTTTTTTTGTTTTAAAAAGTACCTTCGATCAAATGGCTATAGTGGCCGGTTTATCCCGTGGCAGGAATAATGGCGGCCATTTTCCAAAATGGGCCGCCATTAGCAGCTATTTTAATATTTGCATGAATAAGTAGTAATAATGCAAGGGTGTTGCCTTAAGAATAGGTGTTCTAACTTAAAAAGACACTATAGGGTTTCATTCCGAATATAACAGTGGTTTCACTTACAATAGCTACCAAATCTGATGTATACATTGGTTTTTTGCCGTAATGTTCATCCCTTACTTCTTGAATGAAGAGGTATTCTGTAATACCCACAATAAAAACTCAACAAAGCAACCCCATACCAGTCGTTGCCCCAGACTTCATTACAAGGCATGTTTTTTTTTTGTTCAAATTGAATGTGATCCATGTTGATCCATCTTGAGGGCAACATTTGGCTACAACCAGTCTTAAGGTACATGTCAGAATATGGCATTAAGCTTAAGTCTACTAGTTCATTGCTGTACAGAAAATAAACTAGAGCGCTTTGTTGGTCTTGATGTATAACCATGTGCGCTCCTTCCAAAGAAGGCAGCACTACTGAACATAATCAAGACAGCCACCTATCAACTCGGTACTGTTGGGACTCAAATGATGATTGAATCTCCTGAGCTTCATGTCCAGTGAATGGGATGGACTAACTAACCGAAAGGATAAATAGTATTGGCAAATCTTCTGGACAACCCTCCATAAGTTAGAAAAGTATGCCAAAAAACTTCCCAAGTTGTGGTTGCAAGGAGGGCTCAGATGACAGGAAAAAGGCTTGAAAGCAAGTCTTCATGCAGCCTGTATTAGAACTTGAATAATTTGCACATCAAAAGTCTTGCTGATAAGATGGGCACTCTGTGTTTACTTTAGAGCTAACTGCAATTTTCTTGTAATTGAGATAACAACATATCCTTATTCTTAAGACCCTTGAGGAACATGCTCCACTCGCCATTCAAACTCTAGTTCTCCATAATCATGCTGATTGGTATTCAGATGCCTTTAAAGAAGGAGGAACACCCTCGGCTGGAGTTTCACACCTGGGGCCTCCAGTATGCAAGGAAGCTTACAGGAATCAGTGTTTTGATACACTCTCTTCTCTCTAAAGCCAAGACAGAGAATCATAGCAACCAGATTACTACAGGTAACCAATGTTGACCTGTCCCATGTAGTCACGGATACTTCTAGAGAGAAACATACACTACGTACTCACGAATATCCAAAAAACATCTTTGCTGAAAACAGTTGTTTGCAGGACAGAATTTGGCCACAACAAGATCAGAAGCTGCCGTAACCGTCTACATTGTAAATACTGACAGTCTCTTAAAAACGATGTCGAGATGATCTGTTACCAGTTGTAAACAAAAAAACCAAAACTTTTCCAGCGTGGATCGATGTATTTCCTCAAGCTCTCAAGCATGCATTTCATTGTGATACCGACAGCTGAAGACTCCAGGCGCGGACACCACCATTCTCTCAAATTAACGCCCTATATCCATTTCTTGGGAAAGTGATTGAAAGATTAGTAAATCAGTTTTAGACTTATTTCAGCGATGATGATCTCCATGTTCCGATGCGGTCAGATGTTTAGATGATCTGTTACCAGTTTTAAAACAAACTTTGTCCCAGCGTGGAATCGATTATTACTCAAGCTCTCAAGCATGCCTTTCATCTGTGACCCCTCAGCTGAAGAGAAAACTCCAGGCACGGAAACCAACATCCTCTCAATTATCCCCTATATCCATTTCCTGAAAGGTGATTGAAAGATTAGTAAATTCAGTTTTAGAATTTCTCAGCGATTATGATCTCCATGTTCCGATGCACTCAGCATACCGTCAATTTCGCAGTGCGGAGACTGCATTATTAGAGGCGCAGAATGACATCTTTATTGGTCTTGACAAGCAAAAAGAGGCTGTTGTTAGTGGTTTAGACTTCAGTGCCACTTTAACACTATTGACCATAAACAGCTCTTAAGCAGCCGGAAGGCTATGAAATACCTGGAAAAGCATTAAGTGGTTCTTTCTACCTAGATGAATCCGAACCGAACGCATTCTAGATGCGATCAATTTGCCTTCACAGCTCCTGTGGCGGTAGATTGTAGAGTTCCACAGGGCTCGTTACTGGTTGTATTGACTTCATCTTGTTCTCGCCCCAATTTCAGGAATTCATTACTGCCCATGGGGTTCAATCTGTCCGTTTACACGATGGCAGCTATGTTGTATTTCCACCAGTGGATTGTGATGCAGCCATAAATAATATTGAATCATGCATTGCAGTAGCCAGATCCTGATGTAAGTCCAACAAGCAGATATTTAATTTACAAGACAACAGAGAATGTTGTGCGTTTCGTTCTCATTCTTTACGGATCGACTAGTAACTCTCAGTCATCCATGTTCAGTGCAATGCAGTTTTTATCCGGCAAGCGGCCATATTAGCTCATCACTAAGAAAGAACCAATCTGTTAACAAACGTACTAAGGCGGCCTGGCACTGGATAAGGAAAATTGGGTCACAATTTTGACAGTTACCTTGATGAAAATGCACCATTGGATTGGCCCATGACTTTATTACCTCAAGCTGGGTCCTGCAACGCCTTGCCCTATGGGCTCCAGAAAAGAAGAAGTACCACGTGTTAGTGAGGTTCAAAAATGCAGCTGTACGTTTTGTCCTAAAATCCATTATCAAGCAACATAACATATTCTACCAACTGCATTGCCCTTCAAATTAAAACAGAGCTCATTACATAATACTGATATTGTGAACTTTTTTCTTCGGTCTTTCTTATTCTTAATCTTCCTCCACTTCGGCTGTCTAGAAGAGTTGTTTCACTTCACAAGATTATGTAGGGTTGAGGCATCTGCAATCCAGGAAAGCAAGATTTCACAATCTTTCCACTGTGGGGATTACACACAGATTCCTCACAGCGGATTGATTCAATGTACTCCCATATATTCTTCGTATGGAAGACAACTGGGTTGTCTTTCTCTTCGATTCTGATTGGTCACAGTATATATTTGAATGTCTAACTTAAATTATTCTATAAGTTATTCTAATAGTTGGTAATTGAGGTTATATCATAGTTGTTTCACATCTAGAAGTTTGTCTATTGAATTACATTGTCGTTTGATAAATTATGATTTATTACGCCTATTTGACGTGTCTAGAGGCCTATAAATTGGGCACTGTATCAGATTGTTATTATTATTAATAATGAAACTAGCAACAAAATTAAGAAGTATTGTTATATACGGCCATACACCAAAAAGAAACCATTGAAGGATAATAAATTTATTCAGTTACCTGCTATTTCATGCTTTTGACTAACAATCTTGGTGTGCGTATTACTTTTACGGCCCAAAATTTAGCAAGATTGCTCTGGTTTGTCAATTCTTAAAAATGAGTTCCAACATTGACACAAACCACGGAGACTTTGCAAAACTGGGTTGGTAGCCTGATTGATTACACAAAAAGTGTGCATGAGCACTGAAGTTAGCAGATTTTGGTGAACTCCCCTACTTTTGGGTACGGTTACAGACATCAGCGTCGTATACACATCATTGGTGCTTAACAACAAAATAGTCAATGCTGGTGGCTTAGCAAACATTTCCGGCAATATAAACCTAATTGCACCCTAATTAAATAATGATACTGGATAAGTAAAGATCGTAACCACAACACGGGACTCAGTGCCTAGGAGTTTTGTTTACAACACTTGTTAAGAGAATAATGCCTGCCATTGTTGTCATGGGTGCAAGCCTGTTTCACGGGTATTAATCTGTACTTGTGCAATAGTTTATGCTCGTATCAATAGACCATACCTAACATAACAGCCTACTCCCCCATTTGGAAATGTTCACAATCTTTTGTTATCAAATACAAAACTAAACAAAAGACCATTTCTTAAATGTTTTTTGAGGTTATTTCAGATTGCCAAAGCAAAGTTTTAATTACAACAAGCAAGTGGTGACTGTTTTTTACCGGTCTGCCACTTGTATTGATTGCTATTTACAGGTTGTATTTGGCATTGGCTGTGGTAAACATAAATCTCTATATTTAGTAACATCAAACAAATGTATTGATGCCTATTTACAGGGGTTTTATTTTGCATTGCTGAGTTGTGATTAAAAAAATGCTTTGGTAGAAAAATATGCATATTCAGTCGATGAAAATTGATTTAACATAAGGAAGGGAATGTCAGCTATTTTGGAAAGAAGAACGCCATTTTGGAAAAGGCCACCATTCGTACAGAATAGTTACCCATAAATAATTTAGATTTAGGCATTGCTCTGGGCTACAGATCATGTTTTGGTAGCACAACAAAACAAACAAACAAAACCATTTTTAGTCCATCAAAAGTAGCAAATACCAGAAATGGCAGCCATTTTGAAAAGTGGCCGCCATTTTGGTACACGAAAAATTAATGCGCTGCCCCTATAGCCAAAAATCCTTTTTCGAACATATGCCAAAGGTGCCAAATTTCAGCTTTATACCAAGTGCACCTCCATGCACTATTCTACTCTACTACCTGTTACCTGGTTCGTTTAAATTCTCCTTTGCAAACGGGCAAGCATGTCAGCAGGCCCGGCAGCCAGTAGGAGTAGTAGGAGCAATAATTTGCAATTGCAAGACTGGCGGAAATTCAGTTAATAGGCTCAATTTTACAACAAGCTTTCTCGTTGGTTGTACTGTTTAGTATTACAGCAATACCCACAGGCGACTTGCGTACGCCGTGTTTTGTCTAACGGTAGACGCATTGTGTTTCGGCATAAAACGTACGCCTGTTTTGGCATACCGTACACGTGTTCTGTCATTCGTACGGCGTGTTTTTGGCATAACGTACGCGTGGTTATGTCATTAAACGGGTACGCGTGGTTTTGTCTCTGAGTTAATTTTTTTAACGCGTACGTTATGCCAAAACCACGCATACGTTATGACAGAACCATGCGTACGTTATGAAATGTTATGAAGTATCATAGAAACTGTCCATACTTATTCTGTCAAGACCATGCGTATGTTATGACGAACCCACGCGTCCGTTATGAAAGAACCATTCGTACGTTTTGACTTGCACACGTATAATTTTAGTACGCGTTTTGGCTGGAACGGCCAACCAGCGTTGTCCAGGCGTGTTGTTGACTTTTACAATCAAGCGAATGACGACAACATCGGAAACATCAAATAGAAACAGAACATATATATGTACAGAGGTTATTGTCCCTATCTCCCCTCTCCCCCCCCTCCCCACCTTAAGTCGGCTGCGTCTAACTGAAAGTGTGACAGGGCTAGTGTTTTAAGAGTTATTTCACATAGTCTTAATCCACCATGAGGTCTTTTGACACCCGTGGATCGTCGTAGTGTTTGAGTATTGGCTATTGGAGGATCGCCTGTGTTACTGTGGCATGCGAGGCCCCATAGCAGGTGTTGGAGAGGGAGTTTTCAGCTGGGGTGGTTCCGTTTGTGTTTCTGAGGTGGGTGGTGGTAGGCTGCAGCGGAGGCTCATTAGCTGGAGGAGTGGCTGGGATAGTCGGCTGATCGCGGTTTACATCTGTTTAGTCTTTGGCGATAGAGTTGTCGCGGTCGCTCCTCCAACGAGATTGTCGGAAGCCGGGGTGACTCGCGTCCAAATGTTCATCGATATTGATCCCCTGCGAGGTTCACGGTGATGCACAGGCACGTATTTCAGCAGGAACTTTCCTATTTCTCTCAAATGTTAGGAGATGGGGCGGCCTGAACCACAACGCGTACGAGTACTGGTAATTTGTCGTACTTTCTTTCTATCACAAGACCTGTTTTGTCCCTTTCCGCGTACAATCCAATTGATTCCTGGATACGTCCCGTGTTTTACTACTTTGAGTGGTGGAGCTTGCGAGTGTGGTCAGACCATCGCTCTTCGTGGAGCATATGGCGATTGCGTAACGCTTCCTCCCTGGCAGTAAGAATGTCGCGCTAGGTGGGATGTGGTGTATATCGGGGCCAGTGTGAATTGGGTTACAAAGCCCTGATTGGGCGGCCAAAGACACATTGAGCTGGGTGACAATTTCGTGGTCGGGTCTGGCCGTGTTGCGATATTGCAGTATTACTCCGCTGGAATGAGTTTTTTGGTTTTTTTTAGGTGTCTGGCGGTACCATACCACCTCGTCCTTTTTTGGGGTGTCTGTAATTATGCGCTTAAACAGTTTTGACGCCCACCTCAGCACGACCATTGCATGGAGGGAAATCGACGGAAGAAAGCCGATGGTGTACACCCCACTGCAATAAAGTCAACGATTGGCTGCCGTAAATTCAGCCACTTCCATCTGACGGTGATCTCATCAGCGATAACCGTAGTTTCAAAGGTACGGGTGCAGGCCAGGAGACAAGGCCAGCAGCTTCGTCCATTGGCGGGCGCTTTCTTCTCCGATGGGGGGCCAGTTGGATTATCTTCTTTCAACAACCACAAGGTATTGCTGCATTTGTATGAAATAATCTGCACATATCACTGAAACGGTAGGCGCGGTACAAGTCGTTGGCATTGTTTTTTGTTGCTCTTCTTCTTGTTGCGATGATGGGTGGTGCCATGCGATTTACAAGAGCTGCAACAGGCTCTGGCGGTTGTGTTTGGTGATGGCTTTTCTTGATACCTGGCCAAGAAGCACTGAAGGACTCACCCTTCCTGTCATCATGGAGGTGCCTTGGTGGGCAAGGTAGTGCCTGATGGCAGTCCGGTAGTGTTGGTGGGATAACGACCCTTTCTTTGGTACATTATGACTTCCGTCCAGGGTATAATTTGATTGGCTGAATTGGTAGTATTCGCGAAGGGACGGGCCTTCCTGTCGTTGGTTTGAGGCAAGTCTCCGTACTCGAGCATGTTTGGTGAGGTGAGCCAAGTCTTGGTCACTTGTGGTGGTCGCTACTTTTACACGATCCCAGGTTATCGACTCTCGGCCCCCTCGAGGGATGCAAACGCGGAGGCTTCGAGTGAATTTTGATATCACACTGTAGCGGAGCGTCATTGCGTAGGAGCGCCATAATGTCTGTGGGTTCAGGTGTGTCTAAAAGCGGAGCCTATGTCACTATCCTCTAGCAGATATTTGGCCGGGTGGGGTCGCTAGTGGGGTTGCGAGACATACAGTCGGAGGCTTGGTTCCTCACGCCCGTGAATTTGAATCACGTTGAAGTTGGTAACGGAGCGCTTCCTCTTTAAGGTTTGTGGAGATGGTTGCGTGATCGTTTACTGGAGGACGCTTTCTTTTCAACGAACTGTAGGGACTTCTTTCTTCCGAGTGAGGGAGACTGCTTGTTTGTCTCCAAGGAGTTTCGAGGTGGGATGTCTTTGTCGCGAGGCCTTGACTTCAATATGTCGCGTATCAATGGATTCAGTGTAGTCCACTGGGTGCCACAATTTGAGCAAGGTATGGGTGTATTGCAAGTGTCCGCCTGTCCCGAAACGGCGGGGCGCTGAACATGGGCTGAACTGGTTCATCGTGATCCTGTCCGCATCAGGTAGCTAGGCGCAGTCACCATAGGATTTTCTACTACTCTGCCATCCATTTTTTTTCATGAGTTAGTGCAGGACCTCATCTTTGGTTTTGTTTTGTGTGTGAGCCCCAGCGTGTCGGGTCAGGTCCCGGCGCAGTGTTTTTCAAACATAATCACAAAGCATTCACAGCAAGTTGGAGGATGAGGGATTTTCCTGTTATTCCAGTTGCTTCCTCGTATCAGAGTCCAACGTGTGAGGAAGTATTTTCCAGTCCTCAGATTGCTTTCTGTGGCTAGAACAGGTCGGTTGACTTTCCTCTCTTCCCTTCTCGAGGCCTTGGCTGTGAGTCGGGGGTTGGGCCGCCCGTGTTGCGTGGGTTGAGGCCATGGGGGTCTCTTAAGAGTTCTAAGGCCAGCTGTGCTTCCCTCCCACGTAAACCTTTGTTGTCGGTGATTCCTGGGAAGGACAGTCAATTGCAAGGCATCTTGTTTTGTAGATGAGAGTTTATATATGTTCAAATTTGTTTGTTCGTCATAAATAATACCCTAGGTATTTCAATGATGGCTGTTGTCAGGAGGAGGCGGCGTGTGTTTGACTTGTTACATCAAGCGAATGACGACAACATCTGAAACAAATCAAACCGAAACAGACCATATGTACAGATTTTGTCTATGTGCAGAAAAAAATAGAGATGGAAGGCAAAAAGTGTAGAGGGCCTGTAGCGGGAAGATCGGAATCACAACCACTAATTAACCTCCCATAGGACTCGGTTCGCAAAATACCTCTCATCAAAAGCCTTCTTCTTTTCGCTATAAAGCGACCTTGTGTTTCACAACTTGGATTTTGTGATAAGGATTAAGACCATGCATGCTCTTCAACAAGAAAAAATGGAAGTTTGTTTTGAGCTACAGAGCCTCAAAGATTTGCATTTTCCTACTTGTTAATTTTACAACATCACATGCAAAATGGACTTGCCAGTTTCCCATAAAGCCTCGGAAATAGACAAAATGTTACAGACAAAATCTTGACCACTCACATGCTTTGTTACTTTACTACTTCCCCAAGATCAACATTTTTAATTTTTTTGTTTTTGGACTCATTTGAATGGGGGCAAGGGGGGGCAGGTTGCCCACCCCCCTGACGACTTTGGCCGGGCAAAAAATTGCAAAAATCATGCAAATAAGGAGCCGTTTTTAGCCCTCTGGACCAGGCAATAATTGGCCTTTTGACCCCACCTGATAGGGACAATTCCCCAAGAAGACCCGTAAATTTGCCCCTCATAGCGGGTTGCCCTTCGGCCACTGTTTATTTAACTCCTATTTAGGGTAAAGGATCGATTTGAAATTGTCTTCAGGTCTCAATGATGGAACAGTTCAATCCTTGGATTGTTTTACAAATGGTGTACAAGTGTCTACGGTGACCCTCCATAAATGTGTAGGTCCACGCATCTGATATTCGTATTTTGGGGTACCGTTTTAACCCACCACCTTGCGCACAACATGACTGACAATCCCACCCATCAAACAGACACCTGTACATATTGTGACCAGCCCATAATTATAGTTTGGATTAACAGAAAAAAGGAATAATAAATGTGAAACATAAAGAAAAATGAATGAAATATTCCCTCCCCCCCCCCAAAAAAAAAAAAAGAGAAAGCGCTAGGGTGCGACCGGGTAACCCTCGTCAATCAAAGAAAGGTTATGTTTGTGTCCGCTTTATTCATAATGTGTTTATTGAAGTATTACAAAAACGATCTACTGCCGGCTTGAATTTTCGTTCGTGGCGTGGCGTCTATAACCGCTCGTCTTGTAATCAGAGGGTCCTGCGTTTCCGATTCCCACTTTCTGGACGCTTAAATTTTAATCTATCTTTTGGGCTTAGAGATTGCAAATTGGAACTTGTCTAACTGCGATTTACAACGGTAAAGTATAAGGGTTACCTGGTCGGCCGGGCCGCTTGTAAAAAAAAGTATAGGAGGCGGTAAATCAATCACACGTCCCCCCTTTTTTGAATGCAGCGCGAGTCATGGCTGAACCGCTAAACTACCTGCTGGCACCACACCCCGCTGTGTTCATCAACAAAATTCGGTGAGATGAATGTAATATGAATTGCGACTTAATCTAAATCCTTATTAAGGAATGACAATGAGATAATTAGTTCGTCTTCGAGAATTCGGTCTTGCGAAGGAATGCCTTGTCTACTTGTACATAATGGCATACGTATAGATGTATTTTCTATTATATTTTTTATTTAATAGAATGCAAAATATGGCTTTGCTGATTGGGACTATGGGATGTTCAAGCCAAAGATCGAAGTCATCATAATTGAACGTGAATTCAAAACACATATTCTATCCATCTTTTATTGATTTATGGACTAACAATTTGAAAACCAGTTTACAAAATCGGACAATAATTTGTAAATTTTACCCTAAGACGACCTTGAACTATTTGCATCTCATTATACCAAAATTGCAATTTATAGATACAGAAAACTATACTTTTCTTAAGCTTAGCAATGAAAAAATGGTATATATTTTAACACTTTTTGATTTTACTATGTTATCGCTGATATCAAATACCGTATCAAAATCAGTTATAAAACATTTTGTTGCATTTTTATGGGGGGGGTCCAAACATTTTCCCCGGCTGTGGTCCAAAGTACAGGCAATCGGACATCGGGATGTTAGTCAAATGTGATGTGATCAAGCAAAATGAGTCGAAAGTCGCAAATATTGATTTTGAGATATAGCCAAACAAAGGAGAAAAAGTCTTTTGTTTTCTATATTTTTTGCCACCCTTTAACTGAATATATCGTTGGAATTAATTGGTCAATTTCAATGGGGGTTTCAACAAACTGTGCATAAAAAAGTAAAAATCGAATCTGACCGACTTCAGACTCATTTTGCTTGATTACATCACATTTATCGCTATGTTGACGGAATTGAACGCAGGAGAGGAGTGGACAGAACATCAAATTGACTCAATGGCGAATTCCCATAGGAAAACACGTACAGCGTCACACACAGTATACACACACACACACATTTGGGAATTCGCCATTGACACGATGGTTTGGTAAACATATGGGTCATGCATAATATGTCTTCTATTATATACATGATAAAGAAATGGAGCTATACACAGAAATGTTCATGTTGAAGGGCCAGGACTTCAAAGAAGAAGGTAAAAAATAATAAATTATGATTACTTGAAAACCTCTCTTCGGCATAGTATTTATATGACACCAATAGTAGATAATAATATCATTAAAATAATAAATTGTTTCGACAAAAACAAAAGTCCGGACCACGACAACATAAGCAATTTTATTGTAAAAAGATTATCAAAGGAGATTAGCACACCATTAACTATTATATTTAACTTATCAATATCCACAGGAACTGTTCCCGAAAATCTTAAGATTGCAAAAGTTATACCAATTTATAAAAAAAATGATCCTGAAGTGTACTAAAATTATCGACCAATATCAGTATTGCCATGTTTCTCAAAAATATTAGAAAAACTTGAATTTAACAAGTGTATGAATCACATAAATGAATATCATATCTTAAATGACAAGCAATTTGGTTTCAGATCTAATCGTTCAACATACATGGCGATTGTTGAACTAGTGGACAAAGTTGTGCGGATAAAAGAGGAGAAACTATTGTTGGTATTTTTCTGGACTTGTCAAAAGCGTTTGATACTATCAATCATGGGATTTTAATTCATAAACTTGAATACTACGGCTTTAGAGGGATCGTTATTGACTGGTTCAAAAGCTACCTTAGCAAAAGAAAACAATATGTGTATTATGATTCGTGTAAAAACCTTTCAGACCTAAAAGATATACACTGTGGCGTCCCACAAGGATCAATATTAGGCCATTTACTATTTATTTTAAATGTTAACGACATTGCCAATACATCCTCAATATTAGAATTCATAACATTTGCCGATGACACAACCATTCTATACTAAGATAAAGATCTATTCAACAAAATAGACTTAATTAATAATGAGTTAGATGAAATCACAAACCGGTTTAAAGCCAACACATTGTCTGTAAACGCAAGCAAAACAAATTATATGATTATGGGAACCCGACAAAGATCAAATGGTATTAGTGATAAATTTGATGTTATTTTAACTGGAATAAAGATTGCCCGAGTTGACAAAACAAAGTTTCTGAGTGTGTTGATAAATGAGAACCTTACATGGAAACTTCATATTGATGCTATAGCGAAGGTAATTTCACGAAATGTTGGTATGCTCAACAAAATGAAACACTTCCTACCCGAGCGTATTCTACGCACCCTCTATTGTATATTAAAGGGGTTTATTGGTATGAATATATCGGCACATATATAATGAAATATCCCTAATTATGACGTATCAGGATGGTTGTCATGGTCATTGGAGTATTCCTTGCAAAGAAAACACCATTTTCATGCTTAACTTTCGAAGCAGTAGACGATTTAACGAAGCCGCCATGTTTATTTTTTACGCTGTCGTTTTGCCACAAGCCATGTTTAGTCTTTCACACCAATTGAAAGATGATCGGTGGTTAGTCAAGTTGTGGCCTGTATGAAAGACTATCACGTTTACTTTTAACATTGAAATCAAAAACAAAGCTTTAATTTAACGTTTTCCTTTTAGTGGAGGAGCTAGGACCCAGGTCAAACATCATCGTTTACCCCCTCACTACAGAAAAGGTTTGACACCTTTGGTAGTTAGTATGGACCCTCTATATCAACGCTAGGTAGGTAGTACTTTCAAATTGTGGTGTCACTTTTTCAATAGGGGCCAATTCAAGGGGGTCAAACTTTTAAAATGCTCCAATCATGATGAAATGTATGCCATATTGTCCGTCTAGTCATAAGGATTCCAAAAATGTATAGTTTGTACCATCTCTGACCAATGGTTTTGGAGTTATAGGATAAAAATTGGCTTAAAAGGTAAACAAGTTCACTTTCCTATTTGTAAAGGGGTAAAAATCAAAATTTGCTTCCATTTTTTTGAAACATGATAGAAGTTTGTTTCCATCTACCTTAATGTCAAAATAAGAATAGTTTTGTCCATCTACAGTGTATAGTTATCATTTAGGCGACAAATTAGGTCATAGGGCAACATAATCCAATTGGCGTGACCTGCTTTGACCCTTATCTCCGTAATTAAACATTTAACCATAATCAAACGATACTTTTTTGGAGTCCCTTACCCTCAGCAATATTTGCAAGTATTTTAAATATAATCAGAATAACTTTAAGTTGACCCCTGTACAAATTGAGATTGGACCTTTTTTTTTTACCATTTTTAGCCTATATTACCACTATACTCCAAAACCATGGTCGTAGGTGGTACAAACTATACTTATTGGAATCCTTATAAGATGGACAATATGGCATACATTTCAACATGAGTGGGGCCATTTTAAAAGTGTGACCCTGTGGTTAAACTTAAATTGGTCCCCTATTGAAAAAGTAAATCACAATTTGAGATTACTACCTACCACAGCATTGAGGTAGAGGGTCCATATACTAACCAGGGTGCAACTTATTTCTTGTAGTGGGAGTAAAGAATTCCTTAAATAAGGCCTCTATAAATCTTTCATGATATTCCTTTCCTGCTCCTGCTCTATTACAAAATATAAATTTATCAAAAATGGCATACATTTGTGCCTAATTTTTATAAAATGAGCCCTGGATTCTTGTAGAATATAGTGTTTAAAATAAATTTAGGAAACTCTTCATCATACAAAGAAGCGCTACTCGGTACACATTTAAAAGTACGTAATTGTTGAAACCGCGCTTTACTGGTTTTCGAACACTGATCTCTATATCAATGGAATTGGACACCTGGGCCATATTGGTCATCCAACAAGAGCCCAAGCAGGTGGTTTAAGAGCCGGTCATTTATACAAATTGTTTCCCATTTAAATGTGGGATAAGCGACATAACAGACTTCAGAATCAAGCCAAATCAGTAAGCTCATTGTATTGCGCGTATGGGATGGCATGTCTCTAAAACGTGCATCCGGGATACGACTTCTGTTAAAACGGCTCTTGTATCTAAATACGCGCAAGTCGCGTCGCGTCGCGTCGCGTACGTCACGTCACGTAAAGTTACCTCGCTTTGGATGTTTCCCTCGTTAGTGAGTTATTGTATTATTAATTATCTTTCTTCCTTGTATATAGGAATATATTGAACATGCTTGGTTGGAAAAATATCAAGCTTTTCCTCACAAAACCGCGACGTGTGTTTTTCTTGGTTATCGGAACTATATTTGAAACACAAAGACCCCGTCTCCAAAGGGCGCAACCCAACAAACAATACACGTAAAAATATCCACTTTTCCCTCTCGTTTGGCGTCCCTGTGACAAATTATGATTCACAGAGCGTGAATATGGAAACTTTTTCAAAAATATGTCCTTTTTTGAAGAAAATTCTTTTATCCGGGGCTCAGGCTCGAATATAAAAGTGACGGGGATGTGTGTGGCCGACAAATTAAAAACATGGGGGGGTATTTCAGCGCCAGATGAAAAGGGCAGGACAAGACCGACAGAAGAAGAAAAAGGAGGTTATTGCGTGGTGAGATCCCAAAAAAAAAGGAGGTAAGCAGGTGAAGACCAGGAAACATGGCGAAACACTGACGGAATTGCTGAAATTGTCAATATTCTTGAAAAATGTAAACAATCAGAAAAAAAATTGACAAATAAGGTTAGATTTCGGGGGAACCGGGGTGAAAAAAAAAGGGAAAAAGGGAAAAAAAAAATTTCCAACATTCTAGTCTCAAACAAAAGGTTTTAAGTGATGATCATGTAATGATTTGAAAAGGGGGCCCATTGGGTGACAGCAAAATCAAAAAGGATCTTTGCGTGAGAGCGCGTTGAAAAAGAAGGGTCAATATGTGGCCACACCTGCCCGTCACTATATCAGCCGATTATCAGTACGTGAGTCCCCCCTCGGCTCCATTCTTTTAGTGCTGCAATTACAGATCGTCCCCTGTTCGTGGCGCACCATTTGTTCAAGGAGGGGGGGGGCAGAAGTCGAGTCGGGGTTAGTGGTTGTGGTAGTTTTTTTAATAATATGGATCTTTCTGGCCAAAGTATAATTGATACCGGAGGTTTTGAAGCTTTGCGCCCTTTTCATTTTTTTTTAATTCTTAGAAAGAGAGGGAACTTTGGTTTCTTGCCTCTATTGTGTGATTTTTTGTTTATTTTTTCCATTCCAAACCTCACCCCTCTTTCAAATTAAATGGTGTGTCCCTCTTTCAAATTAAAATGGCGTGTCCCAGTGTTAAATATGGTCCAATAAGTCCTTTAAAATAATTTCCTTAACAGAGTAACCAATTTTAATGAGGAGTTTGAGTACAAACTTGTTTTATTTGATCAAGGTCTGATTTGTTTTATGGTGTGGTGTGAAACTACGTCCATGCTGCAATATTTTTAAAAACTTGATATTTTGTGCACCTGCTTTACTTCGACCAGCGGAGGAAAACCACATTACCATTATTACTCCGAAACGCGACCGTTCCCCGTATACGCGACGCGACGTGACTGACGTGACGCGTATATTAGAATAAGCTGTAAACAGGTTTGCTCTGGAATGTATTGGTTCGGTAGACCAAGATGTCCGACCGTTTGCTCCATTCATTCTAATTAACAATTACGTTGGGTAGCCAATCTATTGTTTATAGCGATCATTTGGTTACAGTGCGAACTGCGATCAAAATATAAATATTACGCGACCCCATTTCAATGTCACGTTTTCATGGATTGTAAGTGTTTAGGCCAAACCTAAATCTTTGTTATCACAAAATGCTTCTAAAACACCCATATTTACAGTTTTTCTTCAAAATCACTAGGTTTTTAAAAAATGTAGTTTTGTTTTTTTGAATAAAAATTCAAAACGAATGCGCTCCTATCCTTGTGTGCTCAACAAAGTTCACAAGGATGAGGCGTGTGGCAAATTTGCTGAAGTCCACGTGTTATTTTATTTTCGCTGGCTTTTGTTTCGGTAGTGCATGCGGCGTTGTAAAATATACCACAGGAAATAACACATGGTAGCTTCCATGATCTTGCGTACAGTTGTACATTTGTCGGAATACATCTGGATTGTTTTCGCAAGGAATACGCCAATGGCCATTGAAAAACCATCTGGTACGTTTTTTAGGGTATTTCATTATATATGTGCCGATAGATTCCTACCAATAAAGTCACTTTAATTCTCCCTATCTAAATTATGGGTATTGCCTGGGGAAATGAATGCAAAAAAGAGACGTGGAAAAATTTTCAAACTTCAAAACGTGCCCTAAGAACAATATCAAATAGTCAATCAATGGCCATTCTGAAATTTGTTTTCCAATACAAATTGTTAATATATATTGATATATATAATCTAGAATTGGTTTGATTTATGTACACAACACTAGACCAAATGCTACAAAAATATTTGGCACATATTTTCACAATGAGCAAACGTTCATGACCATCCCAAACGATTTGCCAACAATATAACACTTAACTAGAATGATGGACTTAATTTTGAATTATGAGTAATCCCTCTGTGGATCATGCTGTGTGTGCTGGTCATGGGTGATTCGTTATGGGTATTGTATAGTTATTAAATCTGGTATGTAACTGGTGAATTTTTGTTTAGTTTTAGGGATTGGTCAGTGTCTGGCCTTTT
>JAMKCH010034644.1:0-15236 GCA_023653785.1 Ophioderma brevispina | reverse complement strand
TCAGAAATTTTCAAATAGGGTTGTATTCTTTCATACAGTAAAAATTGTCCAACAATGTGGGTCTGTCAGCTAAGAACTCCATTTTCCGTAAGTTGAAATTTCTTCCACAACATTTGCCTAAAGTGACATTGTGAAGTCACACTGTGGGGTGATTTGTTTTTCCTCACAAACTGAAATGTCTAAAACCGTTTTTTTTTTTGGGGGGGGCACTAGGGTTACTGTACCCAAAACTATCCCATTGAAATCTATACCATTGACATCTCCGCAAAGCATTTCCTTCATAATCCCCTCCCAAAATTCAGGCAGCCAGTATCTTCATGCTTTCCATTTTGGTCTTGAAATTAGGATTAATTTTATTATAAAATATGCAAAGAATTGTAATGTGTGTGCAAGATTATACTATGGCCATTAAAATGTGTCAAATTTGGCTGGTGTGAATTTGGGCCTTATATACAGGGCGAGTCAAAAAAAAATGACCCGGATTGTGTCCCCCATTTTGAGTTTTTAAATAACATATATATCACGTTGTGATATCATCGAGAAAGCCTATGTTCATATTCTTTAATTTGCTAACAAACATATTCCAAATCGGTTAAGTATAGGCCGAGCTAAGTATTTTGAAGACAAGTAGTCAGGTTTCATCCTATCCACGGATCCCATTTGAATGCACGGCGCCCGCCTAAGCAACTGTGCTTCGCTGCAACAGTGACAGAAAACCGACTGCGGGTTCAACGAATGTAACTCGGTCTATAGTAACAGATGTGAATGATATTTGCAGCAAATTACAGATGATAACTCAGCTTTCAGGATGATATCAAATATGTTAGGTTGTTAATTGAAAATTCAAAATGGCAGACAAAATCAGGGGTCAAGTTTTTTTGACTCACCCTGTATAGTGGCAGCACAAAGCATATAGGGCCAGTGGACCTGAAATGTCACTTTCATTGGTCACATCATTCGTTTCAGCAGTATGAGGGTATTCAGTAGTAAAGAAAAATTTACAAAGTACAAAAACCAGAGGGAACTCAGGCCGTCGAAAAGAATGATCTGGCTGAACACATCAAGGATTAACAACAATTGTACCAACGACATAAACAAAGCAAAACAAAAACAAAACAACAACAAACACGTACAAATCAAAGACTATAACCGTGTTCACGAGACATTTTTAAATTGAAACAAATACCGGCAGTGGGTGCATCATAAGTGCATCAATGGGAGCATGGATACAAAATCACTACTTTTTACCGTGAGAATTCTTAAGAGATAATATCAGGTATGTATACCTCTGCTTTCATAATCTGCAGAGAAAATGAAAATAGGTGTTCGGATTAGCAAGAAAAAAATTCAAAATGTAAAAAATATGAAAACCAAGTGAACTCGTATTTAGCGATGCGTAAAATATGTCCCGCCGAATGTTGCGACCACTAACATGCGATAAATGCAAACTTCAACACCCTACCCATCCCCAATGAACCCACGACACACACTCAACCCCTCCCCAACACCCTGCAAAACCCCACCACCCTCCCAAACACCCCACAACTCACCCAACACCCACCTCATCCCAAAACCCCCTGCAAACCACCCCATCCCATCCTTAACACCCTCAAACACCCCAAACCATACTCAATACCCTATAAAACACGGCTCCCCTGCCCCAACCACCCCGAAACACCGTTATCACATCGCAAACCACCCCCACCCCCTCCCCAACACCCACAAACCCAAACCTCCCTCCCCAACACCCGCAATACACACCCCCTCCCCAACACCTGCAAACAACCCACCCCTCCCCAACACCCCACTCCCTCTCCAACACCCAACCCCCCTCCACCAAACACCCAACCCCCTCCCCAACACCCAACACCCTCCCCAAAACACCTCACACCCCCCCATAGAATGTTCGTCTCATGTAGCGAAGGAATTTTGCCTATCGATGTACCGTTCAGAGATACAGCATTACGCATATTTAATTAGCTCATTGGCATACCTAAGCCACATATATACATACTTTCAAATTGCAAAAACGATGCATGCCATGGATGGAATATCATGTAGCGACGGAATTTGGTGTGTTCGATGTACCGTTTTCTTAAGCGATACAGTGATTACGCATTTTAATTAGCTCATTTGCTACCTAACCGCATGTAAAATCAACATTTTTCAAATTGCAAAAAACGGTGCATAGCCATGATGGACTTTCACATGTAGCGAAGGAAGTTTGTGTGTCCGATATACTATTTCAAAATCCAGCACATAGGTTAAACATTTTTTTATCACGGACTTCCAGGGTTACATTTTTATCACAGACATTCCCAGGTTAACATTTTTCTCACAGACATCGGCATACGGACCACGGGCGGAGCCCATTTTATAGTCCCCGTCCGAACGTTGTTCGGCGGGGACAAAAAGTATTTTATGATTGCATTACATCCAGGACCTGAAACCATTAGGAATTTATGAGAAAGACACAAGATATTTGCATATTTACATCTGTTTTATCATGGCCAAGTATTGAGAATGATTTACAGAACTATCTAATCACTCTTGAGTTATTTGTATGGGACCCACCTTAAAGGGGCATTTTGTGATCCACAGCCTCGTCCCCCCGACTTACCTCAAAAAAGCTGAGATTTTTATATCATCTGAACCGTTTACATAATCCATGTGTACCAAATCTTATGTGCCAATTTGGCCGTATCTGTAAGAAATTCGCAATTTTTGTAATTTCTGTCCGTAAACGGACAGAAATTATAGCACAGTGGCCTGTGGGACCATGGGAAATGAGTATTTGCGCCTAACACAAAACCACAAAGCGGGATCACCTAAAGAGTGTTGAATAAGACTTTTCTCAAGGATATCTAGTGAAAAATTAGTAAAACATAAGGTGCTGAAATCACGAAATGCTCCTTTAAATAAAGATTCATTTAATTATATTTGCGTCACAATTTATCTAAAATAGGCGTCTACATACGTGCGCGAGATTTGCTGCATGTATAAACATGCATCTATGTATTTCCTTTGTGCATTGTCATGGTTGTCTGGCAGGAATGCTGGCATAGTCTTGATGCAGGGAAAATGAATTATGCCAAAGAGTATAGTTGCTGTTTTTGCACCTTTTAAAGCAATATATCCACATGATCATCCAGCTGTGTAGTGGGACATCCACATGTACATGTACAACAAGCAGTTCAGTGTATCTAAAATATTACATATAATCCATACATGAATTACACTTTAATACAGCAAAACCCAGATGTTTTTGTGGTTTTTTTTTTAATTCAATCTGATTACCCTTTCAGTAGAACAATTACAACAATAACAACCATCTAAAATCGACCACTTCAAAGTAACAATTTGGAATACAGGTACATACAGTTTTGTGTTTTCCACATCTTTTTTTTTTTTATTTGGAAAGTTATTGCTCTTTAATTTTGTAATGATACTACAACACTCTGTTTATGAGCGGTTTACAACTACATCATTTTTCACTGAATGGAAACATCTTAATTTTTGTTATCAAACTGTATACATTATAATTTGATCTTAAAGGTGCATTGCGTGATCCTAGTACATTTTTTTTGTTAAAATGATTAACTAGATCTCCTTAAGAAAAGTTATTTCCAAAATTTCAGTGTGTTCTTATGTTGCCTATGTATGTTATGAGCGAATTAGTTGTTATCTCCCTGGCCCATAGGCAATACAATTTCTGTCCGTTTAAGACAGAAAATGCAAAAATACAAATTTCGCCTAAAGCACATTGAATTTGCCATAAGATTAGCACACCATACGAATTTGGGCCACAACGCTCGATGATATAAAAATCTGATTTCTTTTGAATGGTAAATTGGGGGACGAGGATGTGGATCACAATGCCCCTTTAAGTTCCATTTTGAAAACTTGTTAGCATTACTGAGCAATGTAAAGAACTCTGTTTCACCTGTACACAGGATTTAGTTATTTTTTGGGGGGGCAGGATTTTGAAAAGGTGGATTTACATAGTCCCCTTGTTAGCTTACTACTTTTTGAATATCTCAATTAACAAAGTGGACTTTATTGTCAAAAAGTTTCTTTAATACTGGACCTTTTAACCCCTCAAAAAAAAGTGGACTTTTTCCGACCCTTTTGTGGAGTTCTTTTGGGGGTGCAACAGACACCCCCTGTGAAAGGGTTCACACACCCTTGGAACTACACAAATTGGCATCAAAATACTGGGTGACGGGGAGATTGAAAAAAAAACTCAAGAAATCACTTTGGTCACGAATGTCTCCATTTTGTTATTGTAAAAATATTTGTGGCCAAACTACAGTTTTAATATGCATGTGCGAACGTTTGTCGTCTCCAATTCCCACTCCCCCCTTTCCCCCCTTCGTCTTAATCGTGTCCAAACATTCCTGTGGTTCTCAAATATGATCCGCCAGAGATGGGTTACAACGTCTAGCTGCTTCAATGAATTCCGTCAAGGTCCTTTGTTTGTGTCATTGTTTGCTCCAGCAGTGGGCAGACCAAGAGGTGTTTCCAATGTCTGTGTGCGTTCCACAACCAAGTATGCGCTGAATCGGCTTCCAGATAGCCCCACTTCTGCAGGAAACCTTAGATCGGCCAGTTATCTTGGTTCTCAATCTATGAGGCAGAAAAAATCGCCATTCAGAAACCCATGAGGAGTCAGCTCCGGGTGGAATATTCTCGCCAGGTTCAATACCGATAGATGTTCATTGGTTGATGTCAATCTTTCTTTCCACAAGGCAACTCTCTTAACCTCCTTAGAGACTGTTTTCAGAGGTTGGACTTTGCTTAAGAATCTCTCTCTGATTTAAGACGGTGGCAGCATATCTGTCCCGACATAGGGCGCTTCACATTGGATACTGGCACTACGCTCTTGCATGCTCGCTCCGCTACGCCGGATGTCTAGGTGTCGCAATTTTCCTGCTAGGATGTCCAAGTTTGTTTCCGTTGGTGTGTGGACCGAGGCATCCTGTGATAAGCCGGCAGGAGGCATTTAACCTGGATCAGTTCTTTGGCATGGGTTGATCTTCCCATACAGGCAGGGCCATACTCTGCACGGAGTATCACAGGTCAAGTGCCGGCGGATCTTAGGGTATGTGGGCGATCAACACCCATCTGTTGCCAGTGAGTTTGTTCAAGATGTTATGCGTGAAACATACTTACTCTTCGTCTTCTCGATAATGGGTTATTTTGCAGGTTTTCTCCAATCTACCTGCAATCTACCTGTACTAGTATTCACCTATTATAAAACCCTCGATGTTCTACAGAGGACATGTCACCCTTTATCATCTTCTCTGGTTCTCTTACTGATGTTTTAATGGCCCTTGTCATTTCATGTCCCGCCTCTGGGGTCCCGGGACTAGCTGGGACTTAAGCCTGGAATGTAACTTTTGCAGTTGTGACACCCCGTGCCTTTGTCCCCACTAAAGTCGCACTAAATCCCTGGTAGCCGGGCTTACATTTTTTTAACCTCCCACGCTATCTCCCGGCCCCTACTAGCCTAGTTCCAATAATGTGTACTTATGCATCATCTTTTAAAATTTGACATAATCTTTGGTGCCATAAGTTACAACTGTTCTCTGGAGTTCCAATGCCATTTAAGGTTTGAGATGTTTTGAGATGTATATTTCCTAAATAAAAAGAAAAAAATATTTTCTTTTCACATACATAGCATCTCTAGAGTATGTAGAATAATTGTCTTACCAATTTGTAACCGATGCTACAATTTGTTCCCAAAAAAGTTCATGTCAACATGTACACAGGCTGCCAAATTTGGCAGCCCAATGCAGACACAACAAGGTAAGTTTCACCTGAAAATTTCATAATGCGAATTTTACATCTGGAAAAATGGTTATCACATGATGCAGAAGACTCTCAAGAATGCGTACAATATAATGTTTATTGCAAATAATGAATATTTAAGCCACTTGCAGCTGTAAAGTTAGAACAGAAGGTGTCTGTGTATCTTGGCTTAAATGGCACTTTCATTACACACAACTCGTCATGACTAGATAGTCTATGATATTACAGCAGCCATAAAAAAGTTAAGACTATCTAGCCATGATCATCAGGACTACTACTAGCCGGGCTTCGGTGTGACAATCCCTGTATATTCTCGGCCAATGGGGAGCGGGGACTGCTTTAAAACTCTGTACATTCCCGGCTCGGTCCCGGCTATGCGACAACAGGTCTAGCTATAGAAAATCATACTACATTTTGGATTGCCGGAGTGTCAGAACCGAGCCAAAATTCACCACATCAGAAGTTATGTTTAAGAAACAAACCTCGTTTAGTTGGTTTGTTAAAAAAATCCACATTAAATCCACGGCGATATCCGACCACTAAACGTAGCAGAGTAATATCTAAAACCCTGCATCATATATGCCAACGGAAACTTCAGGCAAACCCCGGGAGCCAAACAACAAGATCATCATGGTGATTGTCGTTTTTGTTGGCCTACTCTGTGATAGTGACTTGTTAAAAAAACTTGAATATATGGATGCCGTACTCTGTCAGTGAGTATCAATATATTGCGACCCTGCCCAGGGGGAGGCACTCAAGCATCTTTGTTGGAAATGCATGATGGATTGCATATGCCGCAGATAAAAAAGCGAAAAACGTGCATAAAACACAGATATTTTGTAGTCTGCAATCACCATTTTTGGCTCCATTGAAATCGTATTGACTACTTTGGGAGCATCATGGACCGGTTGGCGAAGGCGAATAGTGTACGTTGGTATGGGCATGTGTTGAGGAAGGATAACGAGCATGTGTTAAGGGCTTTTGAGTTCGAGGTGGAGGTTTGAGAAGGAGGGGACGTCCAAAGAAGACATGGAAGAAGCAAGTGGAGGAGGAGAGTAGGAGGGTTGGGTTGAGGATGGAGGATGCATTGAATCGGGTGAAATGGAAGGAAGGATCGAGTAAGGGCAGTTGCTGCGAATGTGAGGTGAATCCGGCCACCCCCGTTGACGGGGATAAAACCGGATTTAAACCTTTGGTTTTAGTAGTAGTAGTACCTCCCCCGTTTTTTGGGAGGACGGTTTGCATCTTTCTGACAAAAATTCTGAACACACCAATCACTTATAGGCATAACCAACAAGTCTACATGCTTATTCCTAAATTTGAGTTGAATTTTCCATGTTAGTTTCGTGAGAAACAAAGATTTTTGTGCAGTTCCCATAGTTACATGGGCACACGGTCGTCTTGTTTACCTTTTGAAGTCTGCAGAATTTGGCAACTTTGCCGACAATATTCTGCTGATTTCTAGCAATCAAAGAATCCGATCTCAATATTTTTTATAGCCGAGTGGTTATTTATGATGAAAGAATAGATTAATAAGCAAAAAAGATGTCTTGAATTTTTATTTTTATTCTGAAAATTTTATTTCCCACCACGCTGGTGTCTTCAATGGAGCTGCACTCATTTTTTTTTTTTTTTTTTTTTCTTGTGACTGAGAATTTCAATTTCCCCCTGTTCTCTAAATGTTAGACGCCAGGGCCAGGGACCTCAGCTCGGCGCGCCTTGCGGGAAATTGAGCTGACATTATAAACGCAGGAGCCTGGACAGGCTCCGGGGACAGGCTGTACTCTTGGCTGAACGGCGCGGCGGTTCAAAAAACTTGCAATGGAATAACACTGCCAAAAAAAGTTCGGAAATCACGATTACATTTAATTTTGATTTATATCGGAACATGCGGCAGTTCGAGAAGTATTTTGAGCTAACAGAATGTATTTCATGAGCATTTATTTGTTTCCATAGCGATTCAATATTTTCATTTTCATATTAAAATGCCCGAGTTTTATGCAATGATATGACAATATTCCTGGCATTTAGCAAGAAATTTCAAATAGCTTTCACTACCTACGGTGCTTATAAATTAAATGAATCAGACAAAACTTCAGTAATTTTTGTGTTCAGTTTTTTAATAATTTATTTTTTTAAACATTTTCCTGTTGATTTTGATGTTTTTCTGGTGATTTTACGTTTGAAAATATCGATACTAGGATTAGTTGATATCTCGACCGTGCGACAACGTGCTTGTGCTACTTGTATAGCTGCCTTCACGACATGGAAGAGATCGCACTGCAATTGGTAGCTATATACAATGGTGATATACTACGATTTGACGGGCAATACTGCTCACTGATAGCTGGTTTTATATGGTGGACACATTCGTTAAAGCATCGTTTATGTCCTGGTGGGAGCTGGGAAAATTTTTGTACCTCCCGGCTTAAGTCACAGCTATCATCAATGATTGTCCCGGCAGGCGGGGACAAGCTAACGAACATTCCCGGCCAAGTCCAGGCTAACATCCTGGCCTGCGGGGCAATACTTTTTTGTACATGCCCGGCTATGTCCCAGCATGTCCCGGGGCCCCCCAGGGCCGGGATTTAACTTGACAAGTGCATTAAACCCCTGGTTACATGTACAAAACAACCTGCCTATTTACGAGGGACAGGTAACTGGCGAGTTAAAAAAGGGGCAGGTAGGGAGTGGCGAGTTTAATTGGCGAGTTACCCCCCCCACAAAGTTTTACAATTTTCAAGTAAGTCCTATGGCATGTAAAATGGCGATTCCCCCACGAATTTCAGGGAATCCTTTGGGCGAGTTAAAAATTTTCAAGGAAGTCCATGTGGCGATTACCATTTTTTTTCAGAAGTCCGTGTGGCGAGTTAATTTTTCAAGGAAGTCTGTGTTGCGAGTTAATTTTTCAAGGTAAAGTCTGTTGTGGCGAGTTAAAAATTTTCAGGAAGTCCGTGTGGCGAGTTAAAGTGGCGAGTTTAAAAGCGAGAGTTTATCCCCCCACAAGATTTTACAATTAGAATTTTACAAATCCAGAACTAGATGGTGTTTACGTAACTCACCAGCATGACTAGATGATGTTCCGTAATCGCAATCAGGATAGCATGGTGTTTCGGTAACTCGCCAGCAGGAACTTCATGTGTTTCCGTAACTCGCCTCCAGGACTAGATGGGGTTTCCATAACTCGCCTCCAGGACTAGATGGTGTTCCGTAACTTGCCAACAGGACTTCATGGTGTTTTTGTAACTCGCCAAACAGGGACTTCATGGTGTTTCCGTAATTCGCCCACAGGAATTCATGGTGTTTCCGTAACTCGCCTCCAGGACTAGATTGTGTTTCCGTAACTTGCCAGCAGGACTTCATGGTGTTTTCGTAACTCGCCAGCAGGACTAGATGGTGTTTCAGTAACTCACCAGCAGGACTAAATGGTTTTCCGTAACTCCCGCAGACAATGGTTGTTTTCCGTAACTCGCGCCAGCAGGACTTTTTGTGCAGTTTCCCTCTGACCGACGCCGTGGGGGGTCCTCGCCCTCTCAGAACTCGCCACTTTTTAACTCGCAAAACTTGCTCTCCTATTTATCAGCATCTAGTAAGCATTCTGTTTTGTTTTTTTAGAAGGTTAATATCTTGTAATAAGCCACATCAGAGACAGTGTCAAAATGGTGGTATGGTTTACACAGGGATATAGAAGCCACTCTTTGATTGGTTACTCTGAGGGCTAATCTCATGTTGTTTCTTCCAATGAACACATCAGATACTGTTTTATACTCACCAAACAGGACGTGAGATTGTTCTATTTCTAGTGTGTATACTTACGAGTGATCCAACTAGTGCAGTTTTTGTGTTAAAAAAAGGCTGGAGAAACCCTTCTAGTTGATATTTTGATATTGTTTGAATGACATAGCAGTTACAACCGAGTTCAATTTTAATTGTTGTCGATATGTGTGTAGCAACATCAATTTTGTGCATGTAAATTTTTTATTTTCTGTTCACATGCATCGGTGCATTTAAATTTGATTTGTAAAGCGGACCACTGAGCCCATTATTCTGTATTTGAAAAATTGGCTTTTCTCATGCCAATAAACCTAATATTACTCTTCAAGTTGCTACCCACAAAAGAGGCATTGTTCATTTGGGGAGAATATTAAGTACATAGAGAGTTAAAAATAAGCCAAGAGTCACAAATCTGGACTTCGAGGCACCACGCGGAGAGCGGTTGTTAATCTGCTCTCCAGCTGGTCTCGTTAATTCATATACTACTGGTAATATTCCAAATGAATCTACTTTCAAACATACTCAGCACTGCAACTCCTAATGTGGACTAAATGTGCTAAAAAGTCTTTCTCTTTTTGATGTGACTTTCAAACTTTCCCAACTGGTGCAGTACTTAAAGGTTATCTTACTGCCCTGATCGTTTGGAATTCACTTCCAAACAGGTTGCAACATCCCCACGCTCTTTCAATTAAAATAACAGTTAAAATTCATTTTTCATCAAGCTTTTCCTGAATTAACAGATTTAATGATTTTTTTGTGTGTATGTTTGCTAAGTTCCTGTCATGAGTATTTGGAAGATTGCACCCCTTACAACAATTTTCATTTTATGTTTGGAAAGTAGCATCAAACCACCACACACTCGTAATTTTCAGTCCAAAATTTTTTGAGAAATTTTGCAAAAAGGGCCCCAGAGGACAAACAAAAACAAAAGAACAGACAGACCAAACACAAGTAGGCCTCATTCTCTTTTCTGGGCATCAAACTTATTCAGTCATAATAAGACAGTGTAGTATTTTAACTCAACAAATACAAAATACTTTACAGTTTTACACTAATGACCATTCATTTCTGCTTCACTCAATGAACTGTCAAAACAAAACTAGTATCCCACACAAACAGCCAAATGAACAATTTACAATTGATGAATCCAAATTACAAACAAAAACAGTATTTTGACAACTTATAATGCAACACATTTAACCTCAATGATCACCAAAAAATCCCTGCCTATTGGCTGCAAAGAAGGCTTATATGATTTATTGGCCCAATAACATCATGCTAAGACTTGTGGTAACGTGTGCTCGTAAATATTTTTTAGAACTCATTTTAAAAAAATTGGCTTACTCAAATGACTACAACTGTATTTAACCAATCAGAAAACTGTTAAAAATGAGAAAGACAGTGCCCAAGGGGTTAATCTACAAAGCCTGTTTGGCACAGCAAAATAAAAAGATAGACTGCCAGAAACTCAAGTTTTTCAAACAATGGTGAACCAAGCAGGACATAATGACCAACCTATCCTCAACCGTAGCCCTATAACCGAAGTCCGAATTTACGTAAGCGACAAGATATCCATGGGGGGTGACTTATCACTTACCGATGTGTTTAGGTGCTTGTAAAACTTACGTCAAAATTATAAGTATTTTAATATTTAGACAAATAAAATAGATGACGCGTTTTGATACACCAAATAAATTGACAAATTCAATAACATTTTGGAAATTTATTTTCAATAAAGAGGAACAATCAGACAAAAAAACAACAAATTTGGAACGTTTTCGAAGTTTAAAAGGTCATGAGAAGTTCCAATATTATTTTGTAAAGGCCAAAACAAAGTACCACAAGCATTGGTTTAATTGGGGGAAAAGTTCTGATGGACGTTGACTTTTTTTAACAATTCGCAATTGTTTAAAATTTAAAAAAGCCTGCATGTCAAGAATAACATTTACAATACTTATCACTCAGCCATTGCCTGTTTCAAATCGTAGTCAACATATTCTTCCGTCTTTGTTGTCAACATGGTTAGTCGCATAGTACGCCTCAGGACTTTAAACAATTCGGACTTCGGTAGGAATGCGCCTACAACCTACGATGTACCGCCTACATAATCTGATTTATCTTGCAATATGCCTCATTATCTGAGTGAACATAATCAACAGCCCTAAGACATATAAAGTCCACATGTAGTACCATACACATTGTGTGCATACCACTGGACTTTACCTGGGCCAAGTTCACAAATATTGAGAAAAGAAGTGTTGGTTTCTAACTATGATTGTACTTTCAGCCCACTAGTTTGTTTTTTTATTCTAGTTATTACTAAATGTTACTCAGATGTGATTTCTAGAGATGTAAAAGCTCAAAATCTGCTTTTCCTCTTAATGGTGGGCGACCCGATCGCAACCCCCCCCCCCCACTTTCTTCCATCAATATTTGTATCATAAAAAGTCATATTCTTCTCAGTTACCCCAGTGAATTTAAAGCACAGGAAAGTATCCTTTTAATGCTATGGGGAAAAATATGGTTGACCACATTATTTTACTTGGCACTGTCATTTTCACCAAAAAATATGAAATTCCTTCAATTTTGCTCGCAAATTATAGTCCGACCTTGGAAAAATACATATTTTACACACAAAGATAACATACCACAAAACAGGCATGACCTTGATATCATGGCTAAAGACCTCGCCGTAATTTCTAGGCAAATTTTGGGTTTGTTCATATTTAATCAACAAATGTGAGATCTATTTATGAATATCACAAACTCTTACTCCTGATAGTAAAAGAACAAGTCAAGCAGGGGTGGAGCCGTGGGATCAACTCGAAGCGTGTTTTCTTGTTGTTTAATAACGCTGTGATCAGTCGTCTGCCCATGCCAAATAACACTCCGGAATGATTTTTTATAAAATCCTACTGTTTACCACTAGGTTACTGATTTGTTTCTTAATCATTTCCTGTGGGAACTAATGTACAAGCTTGACAAGCATGCACAAATTTTCTATTAATCTTGAGGGTACACAATTTTCCAAATGGTGGAAGAAATTGTAGAGAACAGCTTTTTAATTAGGTGGCAGTTTTTTACAGGCATTCGCCCTGCAATCATTCTGATTTTGTTTTTTTCCAAAATAGTGTATCACATGACTCACTCATGAATATGTGTAGCATCTTACACATAATTACTCAAGAGGTATTTTGATCAATCCCATAATGCATTGCAATGTGCCTATACTGTCTGTACAAAACACATTAAGTACTAGGGATAAAAATGTTCAAGAAGTTTTAAAAACCACAGGCCATTTCATAATCATGCAAAAAATTCCCTAAGTTTTAACGCTTTGTGGGCTAATGAGTGTTTTAAAGTCAGATTTTTATGGGTTAGTGGATTATCGGCTACGGCTTCATGCCCAGATCTTTGTTGCAATTCTCATGAATGTTGGTAAGGGTGAAAGAAACATGTGTGCCAAATTTATTTTTTCCAAAAAGGCGTTTTAAGATAATGTCACATAATGTGTTTTCAATTCCCATAGACTTTGTAGGCATGTGCTGATTTTGGCAGTATCGACATTACCAAAATGAGGCAATTTTTGTGAAAACTACACATTTATTTCAATTATTCTCAAGTAATGATGAGTTTATAAATTGGTGTTTATTTTTAATGGTTAAAGAAATACAAATCCATACAATTTTTTATTTGCCTGCGGGGGTGGGGGTGTGTCTCAAAAGCAAAGGACAGGTGGTCGCAACAACACTTTTTTGTTTTGAATTTTTCTAAAATACTGAATCGTATCCACTTTTCATAATTTTTCCTAGAAGAAACTACAACTCCCTTGGTGATGACTAGGTGTTCATATGAAGGAAATCAAATTTAGAAAATTCTCACGTTAGATTTTGCAGATTGAGTGTTTCTATTTGAAATAATAGGTGTTTTTAATTTTTGCCTAAATTATTTTTCCCTAAAATAATTTTTCTAAAAAATAAACACTGATTCAAAAAAGCTAACATGAGATTTTAGGTATTTTGCTTATACACATACATCCCTGGAGTTTAAGCTTAAAAGCACTTCCATGTAGCTGGGAAAAAATTATTTATTGTAAAAAGAGGGGAATTTTTATAAAAATAAATAAAAACACTAAAACACATCACGCAGTCTTGAAACTGCAAAATTTGTGGAGGAGAGTTAAATCCTTACCTAGTCAAGTTTGGAATAAATTGATGTAGGGGTTTTGATTTTATGTCTTTTTCTCCTAAGACCATTTTATGATGATCCTACCCTTAGAATAGGATTTTTGTGGGATTACAACCGGATTGGATGAAATTTCACAACAACTGGTTCATTGTGGGATGACTCAATACACCCTCTGATAATTTCTATATTGTCTGTAATAAATGCCCCCCCCCACAATTTTTAACATGTTCCTGAAAAATATCCAATCCTGGCAACGGCAAAGTACACACTGCTAAATATGTCAATCCACTAAATAGCAATTTGCACAAATTGGGAGCAGATTATTGCAGGCATGAGCTGGCTAATATGTGCACAACTGATCCAGCTACATTGTCATATTAACACTTAAGTGCCTAAGGTGTTTTCACTCACGTTGGTGCCTACAGGGGCCCACACCCCTAAGGAAACCACTTTACGAGGGAATTTTCAAATGAAACTCATACCACTTGAGGGGCATAAGGAAAAGGCACAAGGTGCCAATATAATATGAGTTCCGGTTTTATCGTCTGGAAATTAGGGGCAATCATTGTTTTCGAAATGAATCAAAATCGATCAAAAAGTAGTATGACGTTTCCGCGACCTTGCTTCAACAGCATACACTTGCAATCATTTGAGTTTATATTGCTCTAGAAGACCAATTTACATATATTAAACGCAAAAAATTAACATTTTGTACATTCTTGTATTTTTTTGGGGCAGTCACTTGCCATAGGTTGTACAGCCAATGGCGCGCAGGTCATTCGATGATGGAATCGCTTCTTTTCAGCACAGAAAGGGTAATTATTTTTTGATATGTAATTGATTTTGTTTCATGCGTAGGGAACATACTAATAAGCAGAAAAATATTTTGGCACAGGTTGATAATTTTTATTTTTAAAATCACACTCCCGTGGTGCCTAAGGGGGGGGTTCCTAGGGACCCAGCTAATTATCTCATTAATGGGCAAGAAATTTTAGTATTAAAATAATAAAATTTTTTGTTTTTTTTGGGAAGAAGCGCATCGATAAAGTACACAATTACAAAAAATTAGAGTTCGTAAATATTTTTCACGAGTGAGAAATCGCAGAAAAACACAAATCCTTGGGTACATGGAACCCCCCCCCTTAAGCACTGAAGGGGTAAAGTGATGAGTGTAGACTTTAGTAGAAATTTCTACCATGAAAAAGTGGTGAAATAGGACCATTTTATTGGGCAGATATTTTTGTACAGCTATGGATACAGGCATTTTTGACATTGTTGAGCTTGTCAAATTTCAGTCGTTTTTGTGCGAGCACCACGGTATTCCAGACGGTGCTGGTTATGGTTTGCAATGGAAATTTAACTGGACCAAATGACATATAATAAAAACAGTCTCTTGTTTAAAAAGATTTCATGCCCCAGGGGTTTATTAAAGAAAATATGGTAACAATTCCTCCAGGTATAAA